>WSXT02012850.1:0-14192 GCA_011762715.2 Neuroterus valhalla
AAAGTGAGTACTTCAACGGAATAGTTTAATTTGTAACCAAAAAATATCAGAATTCAACAACAGAACAATAATTCTGGATTGGGCAGTTGTACTTATAACCAAATAGTTGTAATTCCAAACGAAAGAGACAAATTCCGAAATGGACACTTGGATTTCTGACGAAAAAGTATTACTTCAACAGATTAGTGAAATTTCAAATAAAAGGATTAATTTTCTGCAACAAAAAGATATTTTTCTACCGAAATAAGGAGGTTGAGGGTAATGAGGGAAAGTAGGGGTTGATGAGAGGGAGCAGCTATGAATCAGAGGAAGTCAGGATAAATGAGAAGAAATGACGGAAAGTAGAAGAAATGAAGGGGAAAAGATGAAAGAGAGAGAGAAAATCAGAGGAGGGGATATGAAATTTGAAAAAGCAACGAGGAGAAGAGGTGATAAGAAGAAGTTGGGAGAAACGAGGTTAAGTATAGAGAAATCACTAGGGGCGAGGAAAAATAACAGGAAGTAAAAAAGAAATGACGGAAAGTAGGAAGAAATGAGGGGAGGCAGGGGGAAATGATGGAGAAGGGTGAGAAGAAGAAATTAAAGAGAGGGTAGGAAATCAGACAAGGGAGTGTAGGAGAGGCTTATTTGAAGGATTTCATTACCTACTAAATGAGCTACTAAACCTCTTTTGTAGGCGCTCGTCGCTTATTCCACTAATTTTTATGATTCTCTTAATGTCTAAAAATTTCGTAGGTAATAAACTAAACTCCCATCTCTTCTATTTCAAACAATATTCCGCTTGTTTAAATAAACGTGTTTGGAAATTTTCTAGGAAGAGTCTTCGGCTGCATATAATTAGCTTTTCTCGGAGCTATTTCCCACTCTTTTTGCCGATGGGAGGAGCTCAGGGTAGGTGCAACGTGTGTGATTACGTTGGCAATTACCCCCTCCAACCTTAGTAGACTCTAGAAGGGTTGTAACTCGTTATTAGCAAGGTACTGCGGTGGGGGAGTGATTACAGCCACGAAGTAGATTCCTCGACGATGATAAACGCGAGTCCGATCAGATCGCGAGGCGTGCCCATCTATTCCGACGCGGCGCGGCGTTCCACGGAAGTGACGCCATCTTGATTGCTGATCTACGGGGCAGTCGCTAGGATCAGCGGATCCTTCCGGAATTATTGCTCTCGACTTATCTACGATCTAAAACTGGTCATTGATCATCTCCGAGGAACCTCTGCGTCCAGTCTGGCAGTTCTCTTATCTGACGAACCCTTATCGGACAAATTATTGATGATTGAGAAAACGCTCGAAGCGATACTACATGAATCATAGAAGCTCCTATTTCACTTAAGGTAGTCTTTAAGGTTCTTCCCTGACTCCCAGATTGCTAGTTTTTGGATTTCCGGAGTGGTTCTGGACCCTGATTTCGAAACCATTCTAGAGCTCATGTGGTTTTTGTCTGTGCTAAGTTCCTAGAATGTTCCCGAAGAATTAAAATGACAGTTTTTTACTCTTTGATGTCATCGGAACTCTGAAAACACTCTAGAAACGTAGCTCGGAAATGAACCACTAAGAATCTGTATAATGGTACCGACATCGGTGAAGTAGGAATGTTGTTTCCAGAACATCCATATTTCTGATTGAAGAAATAGTCGCTAGGATCAGCGGATCCTTTTGGAATTATTGCTCTCGACTTATCTGCGATCTGAAACTGGTGATTCTGGACCCAGATTTCTAGACTATTCTAGAGCTCAAGTGTTTTGTGTCTTTGCTGAGCTCCTAGAATGTTCTCGAAGAATTAACAGGACACTTTTCTACTCTTTGATGTCATTGGAACTCTCTGAGAACATTCTAGGAACGTAGCTCGGAAATGAACCACTTGTTATCTGTATAATGGTATCGACGTCGGTAATGTAGGAATGTTATTCCCAAAACACTGAGATTTCTGATTCAAAAAATATTTGCCGGGATCAGCGGATCCTTCCAGAATTATTGCTCTTGTCTTATCTACGATCTGAAACTGGTCTTTGATCATCTCCGAGGGGACTCTGCGTCCAGTCTGACAGTTCTCTTATCTGACGAACCCTTATTGGCCAAATTATAAATGATTGAGAAAACGCTCGAAGGGATACCGCAGTAATCATAAAAGCTCTTATTTCACTTAAGGCGGTCCTATGTTTCCTCTCTTATTCCCAGATTGCTATTTTTTAGATTCCCGGAGTGGTTCTGAACCCTGATTTCGTAATCATTTTAGAGCTTAAATGGTTTGTGATTGTGCTTAGTTCCTAGAATGTTCTCGAAGAATTTACGTGACAGTTATCTACTTTTTGATGTCATTGGAACTCTCTTAGAACATTCTAGAAACATAGCTTGGACATGAACCACTTGATATCTATATAATGGTATCGACGTCGGTAAAGTAGGTATGTTGTGTCCAGAACATTTAGATTTCTGATTCAAGAAATAGTCGTTTGAATCAGTGGATCCTTCCGGAATTATTGCTCTCGACTTATCTGCGATCTAAAACTGGTGATTCTGGACCCAGATTTCTAGACTATTCTACAGCTCAAGCGTGTGCTAAGTTTCTAGAATGTTCTCGAAGAGTTCGCATGAAAGTTATCTACTTTCTCATGTCATCGGAACTCTGAGAACATTCTAGAAACGTAGCGTGGGAATGAACCACTTGAGATCTGTATAATGGTATCGACGTCGGTGAAGTAGGTATGTTGTGTCCAGAACATTTAGATTTCTGATTCAAGAAATAGTCTTTCCTGATGAACCCTTATCGGCAAAATTATTAATGATTGAGAAAACGCTCGAAGCTATACTACATGCGTCATAGAAGCTCCTATTTCACTTGAGGTAGTCTTGAAGATTCTTCCCTTACTCCCAGATTGCTAGTTTTTGGATTCCCGGAATGGTTCTGGACCAAGATTTCGAGACCATTCTAGAGCTCAAGTGATTTGTGTCCGTGCTGAGTTCCTAGAATGTTTTCGAAGAATTACCATGACAGTTATCTACTTTTTGATGGCATTGGAATTCTCTTAGAACATTCTAGAAACTCAGCTTGGACATGAACCACTTGAGATCTGCTTAATGCTATCGACGTCGGTGAAGTAGGAATATACCCAGATATCTGCATTGTTTGTGTCTGTGCTGAGTTTCTAGAATGATCCCGGAAAGCCCTGAATATAATGCACCATTTTATTTCCTCTACGTGATTATGACTCTTCGAGAAAATTCGAGAAGCTTATCTCGGACCTGAACCATTTTAACAGCAGAATTTTCTGAAGGTCGGTAAGGTAGAAGTTCGCTCCAGAAACTTTTTCCTTTCTAAATATTGCAGGATCAGCATCATCAATAGCGTACAAGAGAAGCCGAGCCATACGCGTGGAACGAAAAGATAACGCAATTCATATTAAGCTTTTCTCATCCTCTAGAGTCCAGCCTGGCGAGAAAGAGTTTTTGTCAATTTTTTTCTATTCCCACTGCTCAACGAGAATTATAATGCTTTCGCGTTACACAGCCCGCGGGGCTTCATTACGGGCGATAAAATCTCGAGGACTTCACTCCTCTGTTTGGAAAAGTCCCCTTGACAGACCAGTTGCTTTCAGAGAGTCCTCGGCAATTTTCCTCTCTTACCAGGAATTAGTTTTAAATAATTCTTTTACTTTTTCCTCTGTTATTGTTTAAAAGTGGAAAAGGGTTTCCTTCCTCCAACCTGTTGTTCAACGATGAGCAAAAACATCACCATTATGGGATAATTTGATGTTCCCAAAAAGAATAAGATGTGATGTTTCGGATCCCACCTTGAGCTGTAGGTCTCTCGAAGACATGCTGTTCCTTCCCCGAAGAAGTTTAGTTTCCTGAATCGAGAAACGATCAAGGGGTTTAAGAATGGAGTCGACTCCATTCTTGCACGAAGACATGCATCACCCTGATTGGTATAACTATGGGGAAATCCACAATGTTGGCTCTGGTTTCCTCCCAGATAGCAATGACCATAAATCTGCGATAAAATTTCCATGGTTTTCTCCCTTGTTGGCCAGACGAAAACGCTATTGGTAAACCGAGCGCGACAGAAGTCAAAACTCCTAGCGATTCTCAAACAATGGTGACCTCAGGGTGTGCACTTAGCAAAGTATGAGTGTATGATCATGTTCTCCAGAGCGTCAATAACGTTCTTGTTTCCAGCCCGTTTGAGTGCGTAACAAACCTACAAACTCTATCGATCCACGAATGGCTGGAGTGGAAGAGGTAAAAACAAAGAAGGGACAGAGATAGTTGATGTGGATGTGGAAGGAGGCTCTGAACTTTCCAAAATTCAGATTAATTACCAGCCCTTCACTTCGTTGTTTATACTACCTAATTTTATCCAATTTTCGTCTATCTCCTCCGTCCATTCTTCTCCCGTCCCTCCTTCCGTAAAACTTCCTTACCATATGCTTTCAATCTCTTCTTCTATTTCCGTCCGTACAGCTATCTTATGCATGCTTCACTTTCTTCTCTACCCATTCACATACTCGGTATTTTCTCTTCTCGTCCTCCTTTATCCTACTTCCAAATCTCCATATAGCTATTCATGCCCTTCTATTTACCCTCTTTCCCTCCTTTTTTTTCTTCTCTTCCTCTCATCCCTGCTCATACTCTTTATTCTTCATTATGAACACTCTTTCTTCTTCTTCACCTTCTATAGTACTCCATTTACCCATTCTTCTTCCAGTCCCTCCTTTCCTTGAATTTCTTCAACATTCTTTTGTCATCCACCCATCTCTGCTTTTCTTCCCATACAACTATCCAGTACATGCTCTCATGTCTTCTATATTTTTTCTGATACCTTACATTTTCTTCTCTCATATTCCTCCCAATCGCTCCTGTTACCCTGTTCCCAAGTCTTAATATAGGTACCCTACCTCTTGAAAGTATGCATGTAGATTGTCCATCTCCCTCCCCCTCAACCCCTTCTGTTTCGCGTTTCTCCTCCTTTCATACCCGCTCATGCTTTCTATTCTCTCTTTCCAACGCTCCCTCATGCGTCTTTAACTCTCTTTAATTCTTTTACTGCCTCCATTTATTCTTCTCTCAATATCGCCTATTTTTTTCTGAAACTACCACTTGATATACATGCTTCATTGTCTTGTCTGCCCATTCAAATGCCCTGCATTTTCTCTCCTCATCCTTCTTCCAATTGCTTCTTTTACTTCATCTCCGAATCTCTATACATATAACTATTCCTGTCCATCTGTTTTATCCCTCATCCGCCTATTGCCTTCTTCTCCACCTTTCATTTCCGCCTATGCCTTCTATCCTTTCTTATCAACACTCCCTTATTCTTACTTAACCAATTTAGATTTTGCCACCTCCTCCATCCATTCTTCTCTTAGTCTTTTCTTTTTTGACATCCTCTTGAAATTCTCCTAGCTTTTCTAACATAACTTCATTTTTCTGTCCTTATTTAAGTATTCTTGTCCATATCCCTTCCCATCAACCCCTTCTGTTGCACATTTCTCCTTCTTCCATCCCCGCTCATGCTTTCTTTTATTTCTTTCCAACACTACCTCATTCTTCTTTAACACTTTTAAGTTCTTTCACCGCCTCCATTTATTTACCTCCTAATCTCGCCTATTTTCCGATGAAACAACCACTTTGTATACATGCTTCACTTTCTTCTCTACCCATTTACGTGCCCTGAATTTTTTCTCCTTATCCTTCTTCCGATTGCTTCTTTTACTTCATTTCCGAATCTCTGTTCTTATTACTATTCCCTATCATTATTTCCGCCCATACCTTCCATCTTCTTTTATCAACACTCTTATTCTTACTTAACTCATCTAGCTTTTCCTACCTTCTCCATCCATCATTCTCCCAGTCTTTTCTTGCCGGACATTCTCTCAACATTCTCTTAACCTAATTTACTGTACTTCCTTCCTCTATCCTTATTCAAGTATTCTTGTCCATATTTCTCCCCTTTAATCTCTTATATTTGTATTTTCTCCTTCCATTCCCAATCATACCTCTTCATTACCTCTTCTACCGTTCTTTCTCATTTTTCTTCTTCAACTCCTATAGCATTTCCTACCTCCCTTATCCATCCTCCTCTCAGTCCCACTTCCCTCAAAATTTTCCTGAGATTCTTCTGCTACTCTTTTCTCGCTTATTTTCCTCTAATGCAATGATCTTATACATGCTTCCATATCTCTTCTACCCATTCATATTCTGTGCATTTCATCCACTTATTTTTCTTGCAATGCTCTTTTTATCTAATTTTCGGTTCCTTGTTAGGCATTCTTGTTCTTTTTTCTTCCCCTTAACCTCTCTTGTTTCCTTTTTCTCCTCCTTTGATTCCTGCTCATGCTTTTCATTACCTCTCCTACTACACTTCCTCATTTTTCTTCTCCAACTCTTAAAGCTTTTCCTACCTTCTCAATTCATTCTCCTTTTATTCTCTTCTCTTCTGAAATTTCTCCAACATTCTTTTACTACTCACTTTCTGTTTTTTCTCCATATCCTCCCTCCAATTGCTTCCTTCACATCATTTCCGAATCTGTATGTAGTTCTTCCCGCTAATCCCCCCGCTCCTTACCATTGTGTTCCCTTATTCTTTTCCTTCTATTCTCCTTCTCAACACTCTATTTTCTTCCCTCACGACCATCCCATGCCTTCTCCCATATCTTCTCTACCCTTTCAGATACTTTGCACTGCATTTCCTCATTTTTCTTTGAATTGTTCCTTTTACTTCATTTTCGACACCCATATGAGCATTCTCGTCTAACTGTTCTCTCCTCAACTTCTCCTCTTTCCATTTTATCCTCCTTTTATTCCAGCTTTTGTTTTCCATGATCTCTTCTTCACACGCCCAAATTTTGTCTTCAACTTCTATACCTCTCCATACCTCTTTCATCTATTCTCATCACAGCCCCTTCTAACTTTCAATTTTATCAAAATTTTCTTGCTATCATCCCCTCGTCTCTTTTCCTCTAATCCTCTTCTCATACATGCTTCCATATCTCCTCTATCCATTTACATAGTTTGTATTTCCTCTTCTCGTCTTTCTGTCAATAGCTTCTTCTACTTCATTGCTAAGTCCCATATAGATATTCCCGTCCATCTCTATACCCACATACTCTTTCCAGATATTCCGATAATCCTCTTTTTCACCTTATACTACATATCGTATATTAATTCTCCTATCCTCTCCCATCTATCTGTTACATACCTTCGTCTATCTCCATTTTTCCAATTGCTCATCAGCTATATTCCTTCTTCCCTCAAACTACCTTAAATTCCTGAAATGATTCCGAGACCTGCAAATTTTATGTTGAACACATGAATGATTTTCATAAAATTGCTTCCATTGTCCCGTAATTTCAAAAGAAGAAAGGAGAGAGAAAATTGGACAAATCGCTGGCGTAATCGCACCGTCACTCTCGCCTCATTAATCAACTCTTACTCGCTCCCAGGAATTCGATTATTGGATATTTTAATCAAGATAATAGGCTCAGAGTCCCATGATACGTTTAAATTTTAAACTAATAAGCAACACCTTTCCTTTATAGGTCTCTTTCCCTTTCATCCAGTAAAATTACTTGCTATTAATTAGGCAAGAGTAGGTCTTTGTCTTTCTCGAAAGACCTTCCTCTAAATTTATCTTGAGTAATTTTCATGTGTAGAGAACATAGTAATGGAGAAACAAAAGGAGAGAGACGTAGACCTAGAGGGATAGAGAAAGAAAAAATGGATAGCGGGAAGGCGAAAAGTTAGAGGAAGTAGGAGAACTGAAATATTTCGATTTTTCGGGCAAGAAAAAGGAAAGAGAAGGTATGGAAAATATTGGACTAGACGAATTAGGTAGTTTCATACATGGGCATGGTCGGTATTAGACTATAGGAAAGATATATGGGAATGGAAGAAGGGGAAGAAGATAGAGAATTCGGAAAAGTGATGTTGTAACGAAGGGAAATAAAGAGAGGAACGCTGGCTAGAAAGAAGGAGAAAGAGAAGAAGAAGAAAGAGTAGAAGAATATATAGACTTTGAGGAATTAGAAATTTATGAACATAATTTTGAAAGGCTTAAGTTCAGTGGTTGTGAGAGGTATTCTGAAGGACATGAAAGCACGTATCAAAACAGGTGTCACAAAATTATAAAAAGTTTTGCGCAGCAGGAGAGTGGGAAAGAGAGGAAATAGATGTAAGCAAGAAGATAAGAGAATCGAAAGATAATAAAACGTACGAGTCGATAAGAAGAGGATTTCTAAAATATCTGGAAAAATTAATAGGGAAGAGATGGAAAAGAATAGCTAGATAATGAATCGGAAATGGATTAGAAGAAGCAGTTCAAAGGAGGATGAGAAGATAAAATGTATGAGAATGGACAGAGGAGATATGGGAGAACGTATAAAGTGGTTTAACAAGTGGAAAAGAGGAGAGGAGATATTGAGAGAAGGTTAATTTAATCATAAAGGCAAATGAACTGCAAAGAGAATGGATAAAGAAGGTAGGAAAAGCTAGATGAGTCCAGAAAGAAGAATGAGGGAGTAGGGAAAAGGAAGTATGGAAAGTATGAGTAGGAGAGAAAGGAGGAGAAGAAGAGAACGAGAGTAACTATTACCAGAAATGACCATTTGAAGCCATTTACTAGTAAATCTTGAACTAATAAAAGGTGGAAATTATAATCTTAAAGATTCTAGTTACCTTTTAGCCATCAGGATTGAAATTTCCTAGGAGACTTTGATACCTCTGACGACAAGTAGAACGCCTTTTTAACACGTAGGAAAGTGGTCACGGTCAGCCCACCAAATTGCCTCTTGACAGCTAATCTGACACTCTTTTTACGACATCTACCGATAATAAGAAGCGACTAACCTTCTTGTTAGGCTTCTGATGTCTGCTGTTATTAGAAAGAATAAAAAAAATAAGTTTATCAGCGGAACTCCGTTTTTAAAAATGTAAAAATAATTGGGTACCAAGAAGGTGATGGATCGATTGCGGATTCGGGATTAAACTCGCGTTGGTGCTTGAGGAAGAAGTGAGTTTCTGTTGATTTACATGGCAACCACTCGTACCTCGTTCCCTCGAATTCACAAAACTTTTTTCATTTAAAGAAGTTCGAGTAGGTTAAAATTCTATCGACGACTTTTTCGACAACCACCCCAAGGGTTCCTGCTCCTTTCTGTTTCGAAGGGAGATTGTAGGTAATTGCGTTCACCAATGCCTTCCGAGATTTTCAGTGATACAGAACTTATCGAGCTGCATAAATTCGACAAGAATCTATTTGGGGTGGTTTCTTGAATGTTGCTTTTATAAGGATTGGAAAATGAATTTTCTGAAGATAGAGTGACTATGGTGTTGTAATTCAGGTTGAAGGGAATATGTGATTGAAACTCTAAACAGATAATCAAGAGTCACAGGAAAGGCTTGAAATAAAATTTTTATATTATTTATTTTTATATAAATTAACCTAAATAAAATTAATTTAGAAATTATCAATTAAAAATTGAATAGTAAATAATATACTATACTTATACTTATTAATTATACTTATTCTGAAGAAAAAATTAATTAAAATTTCATTAAAAACTAAAAAAAAAAGCTTGCATTAAAGATATATTGTAAAGAAGGTAAAGATGTATGCAAGGATATCTATGAAGAACAATTGTTAGAAAGAGAAGCAGAAGGCATTTCTTCACAAAAATTGGAACAATTTAACTGACAATCGACGAAAATCAATTAACCATAACAAACAAAACCTATTTACAACAAGATAGTTGATTTTTCAGCCAAAGCGATGAATTTCCAAACATCATTATGAATCTTCCACTGGAACAGTTAAATTTCAAACGAAGAAGATGAATTTTCAAATAAAGTGACAAAAAATTAACTAGAGCTCTCCAATTTTTAACAATTCATGTGAATATTTAAACGAGAAGATTGATTTTCAAATAGAAAGATGAATTTTCTTCCAAAAAATCCAATGTTTCGACAAAATAGTTGAATCTCCAACTGAGAAAATAATTTTCTTCAACCAAGAATGGGATAATAACTTTTTTAGTTTAAAAAATAAATTTTAAATCGAGCATAAGTGTTTTGTACTAAAAAAAAGAATCTTGAACTGAGAGAGTTGAGTTTTCAAACAGATAAATGAGCTTTTACAGAAAAAGATAAATTGTCAACGAAAATTGGATTACTCGGATTTTGAACTGAAAAAAGTGGATGTTCACTAAACAAAAATATTTTTAACTGAAACGATGGAGGCATCCATTGGAACAAGTTCAATTTTCAGGTTGAAAAAATAACTTATAACAAAAAAAATTAACTTTCAAAAAAACTACTTTAAAAAAAACTATCTTTCAACAAACAAAAAAAAACTGTCAAACAAATTATTACATTTATACACGAAATAATGAAGAACCGAATGAAATTGTAGAAGTGTAACAGAAGTAGTTAAATTTTAAACCAGAAAGGCGGATTTTTAACTGAAATGATGAACAACATAAGAAACTAAATTAATGTTCTACTCAAATGAAAATCGTTTGAATGTATATCTATTTGAGGGAGAATGTTAACTTCCGGAGAAAAAGATAAGTTTCTACAAAGAATCAATTTTTCAACAAAATATGTAAAGTGTCAACCAAATGATTGAATTTTCAATTCAAAAAGGCAAGTTTTCACCGAAATGTCGAATTTCGAACTAGAAAAGAACAATTTTTCGTAAAAATTAAACAGTTCAATTTGCAGTTGAATAGTTGATTTTCAACGCAACTGATGAATTTTCAGCTATAATGATGGATCATCAAATGAATAGATATGAATTTCAAGCAAAAAGAAACCAAAATTTCAATGCTCAAATTTTTAGCTGGAAAAAATTGATGTTTAGCCAAACAAATTATTTCTCAACTACAACTATGAGATTTTCAATTCGAATAAGTTTAATTTTCAGTTGAAAAAAAATTGCTTCTATAGAAAAAACTAAATTTCAACAATAGAAAAACTAACTCGTAAACAAGCTCTTACTTTTTTAAACAAAATAATTAATTTTCTGAAAAATGGGTAATTTCCAATTTTAGTAGTTGAATTTCAATCAGAAAGACGATTTTTCAACTGAGATAGTTTAAATTTCAGTAGATATTAATTTTTAACCAAAAAATACAGTTTCCAACAAGAAGGTCGAATTTTGAAACATAAAAATAATCATCTTTAACCAGAAATGTAAAAGTAACAATTTGATTTGGCAAATTAATGTTTAAACCAAATATAAGTGTTTTCAACAAGTTGTCGTTTTGGCTTAAATGAAAAATATTCAACTGTATATTTTGAATTGTTAACCATAAAAAAAGAGTTTTTAAACAAGAGAATAAACTTTCTTAAAAAAAAAAATTCTACCAAAAAATAGATTTCTCAATAAAATCTGCGTATTTACAATTCAAAAAGACAAATTTCCATCGAAATTCTATAATTTTTATGCAGAAAAGATGAAGCAGTTAAATTTTCAGTTGATGAAATTAATTTTCAACCAAACTGATAAATTTTCAGGTAAAATGATGAATCTTCAAGAGGAATGAATGTATTTTATGCGATAAAGGATACTTTATTCATAAAGATTAATTTTAGGTAAAATAGACGAATTCTCCTCAAAGGATATTAATCCTCAAAGGAATAGTTTGATAAAAAAAAAACCAATGTTCAAATGAATACTCGAATTTTTACACAAAAAAAAATTAATTGATTTTCAGCGAAGTAGTTACATTCTCAAGCAGAGATTAATTTTCAATTAAAATAATGCACCCTCAACAAAAAAATTTGATTTTTAACGAGAGAGTTTAAAATTCCACCCAGTAGTTGATTTTTCAACTGAAAAAGGATGAATTCGAAATGGACAATGCAAAGAAGTCTTCTATTATAATTCAGAAATATTTCTTTAGCGAAATACTATTTCTGCTCTAAAAACTGCTTGAAGAGATTTCTTGATTGAAAATTAAGAAGAAAGGACTTTCGAATTGTGACGGAGTTTGAATTGTAAGAGCTGTTTCTCAAAATTCCTCTCCCCTGAATCCAAATTATGATTATTTTAAAAAGTTCCCATTCCATGTGAAAAATTTTATGTTCCAAGTTGAATTAAATTCCTTTCCTGAAACTCCCTATCCTTGAATGAAAACAATAATCATCTTTCTAAATTTCCTGTCCCAAGTTATATAAGTGAGAAGAATGCAAATAAAACGTAATAAAAATTTCACGTGATTAAATCAAATAAGATTTCAAACTATGTAATACTGACATTGACATTTTTGTTGATTTGACACTATCCGTCGCAAATTCAAATCCAAATGAAAAATTTGCCGAAATGCAATCAGCGACACAGTTTCCTATTTGTCCCGCTGCACAGTGGTCCAAAGTGCCCAGAAAGCTGGCCAAAAGTCAAATCTTGATCAAAATTGCTTGGAAATCACTTCTTGAAGGTATTTTAGTCGAGGAATCTGAATTTAGTTTCAAAAATCCAAAAAAGCAAAATGGCCGACGCAAAATGGTGCCCAAATTGTGCTTTGATCGTAAGTGGAGTTACAACAGTTATAAACGTTTAAAAAACAAAGGGGCAGCTACAAGCAGCTAATTTTTTGCATGCACTCAGTAAATTCAATAATTACTTTTATTAAACATGGAAAATTGGTTGAAAATCACTCTTGGAAAAAGGAAAAAGACATGTGATAACCAAACTTAGACTTGGCGCTCGCATAGAAGATAAGCAACTGGATATTCGATCCTGAAATCGATTCTTTGACTTTTGGCTAGTTTTTGGGGCACCTTGGACCACTGTGCATTCAGTCAAGTTGGGAACCAACTGTCTACAGGATACAATGAGTAACGTGGCCATACCTCTGAAGAGGAGTGACACCCGGAAGGGATGGAAAGCACCTGAGGAAACATCAGCGCTCTCTAGTAACCAAAGTTACCCGAACAGGGAGGTGCTATTCCTATCTCTTTTAGATTAAGGACATAGCCGTGGGAAGGTCCTACTGCATGCCTTCAGCACCTTCCCGGGACCATCCTGGTGGGTTGTTTCTCATCACGATAGATAGGAAGAGTTGGGGTAGGGTCAACCTGGATACGGGCGCATCTAGTGTCTATCGCCTATATCCTCCCCTAAAACCACCTTCAGTTATCTCGGTAGAACGGGCATGTTTCAAACTCTATATCGGTTACTGATCCTCTCTCGACACGACTATACACTCTTCTCAAATCCGTACGCCGTCGGGCTAAGTACTCGATGAACAATAACCGCAGAGATTCGATCCACTCTTGGTTTTCCTTCATCTATCGTTACACCAGCTCTGGGAGATTTAGGACCTTGATAATATCACGGGTCAAAAAAATTGTACTTTTCTTGTACCAAGAGACTGTACTTAGCGGCTACGGATGATTGGAATGTTTTTGGAAGGAATCTGTAACAACGAGAGAAGCGATCCATTTCCATTTCGGATCATCTAAAACCCATTCTTCTACTCCGAAATATCACAAATTAATTTTCTGTACACATTCTTTGCCTTTTGAAACTTTCATTGCCTTCTAGAACTTTCTAACCTTCTAAAGCTTCCTTTGCCTTCTAGAACTCTCTTTGCCTTCTAGAACTTTATTCGCCTTCTAGAACTTTCTCACCTTCTAGAACTTTCTCACCTTCTAGAACTTTCTTTGTCTTCTAGAGTTCTCTTTGTCTCCCAGAACTTTCTTCGCCTTCTGGAACTTTCTTTGCCTTCTAGAACTTTCTTTGCCTTCTAGAACTTCATCAGCCTTATAGAACTTTCTTTATGCACTCTTCTTATATCCGTTCGCTGTCGATTTGAGTCCTCGATGAACAACAACCGCAAAGATTTGGTCCACTCTTGGTTTTCCTGCATCTATCGTTACACCAGCTCTGGGAGATTTAGGACCTTGATAATATCACGGGTCGAAAAAAATGTACTTTTCTTGTACCAAGAGACTGTACTTGGCGACTACGGATGATTTGAATGTTTTTGGAAGGAATCTGTAACAACGAGAGAAGCGATCCATTTCCATTTGGGACCATCTAAAACCCATTCTTCTACTCCGAAATATCACAAATTAATTTTCTGTACACATTCTTTGCCTTTTGGAACTTTCTTTGCCTTCTAGAACTTTCTAACCTTCTAAAGCTTCCTTTGCCTTCTAGAACTCTCTTTGCCTTCTAGAACTTTATTC
>WSXT02012861.1:0-14511 GCA_011762715.2 Neuroterus valhalla
GATTTTAAACATCGGACATCGTTTATTATTTTTTATTGGACCGTAAGACCGAAGAAAACCACCAACTGGATTTTATGAGTTTTCCATTGTTCGAAAAACATTGTCATGATTCAAGAAGAAAATGGACGTCTTATCGAAAAATAATTTATATAAAACTTGTAGATCTTTTTAAGATGAACAGTTTTTCTATGTAATATTTCTTCTTGCTTATTATTTTTTAGCTGGAAAATGGTATTTTCAATTTTTTTAAGTGCGTTATCGTCATTAAGAGGAAAACTTTACGTCGCATCAAAAAATAATCAACAGTCGATTTGTAGATTTTTTTTAGATGAACATTTTTTGTTCCTTTTGTTTCCATTTTCCGGAAATTTATGGAAATTTTTAAAATTGAATTTTGGTGATTTATGGTGAGTCGCCATATTCTTCCGGAAATTTCCTTGAATTTCCTCAAATTTATAGCGAATTTTCAATCGAATTTCGGACTTCTTTGCAATCATGCTGCCTTATTTCGAACAACAATATTGGCTGAAATCGAAACGAAAGTTGGTTTAGCGAGCAGAGCAAGCGACGACGAGTAAACGACTTATTTTAATAAATTGTTCTCATTTTGGAAAAAAGGCATATGGAAAAATTAAACCAACATCCCAAATTCGTAATGAATCCATCCTTCACTGACGTAACTTCTGAAAAGGCATAATACAATGTACAATAAAAATAAAATAATTTTAAAACTTATAATTTCCTTTTTTCGAAGCATAGATTTTTGCAACTGCGCTTCAGTTGGCTTCAGTTGTTCTCGTGTAGCCGGCCCTAACTGCTTACATTTCAGCTCACTCGATATCTTTCCAAGGCCGTCGATACCCAAGCCCAAAACCGGAACGAGATTAAGTTTGCAGTGTACTTCGTGGGCCATTATTCTGTTATGTTTGCTGAATCTTTTAATGCTTCATTTCCAATGTTATAAATTTAAACAAAATCATTTCTTGTAATCGATTTAAAAAAAGGAAATTATAAGTTTTAAAATTATTTTATTATATCGTAAATTGCTCGTCGTTGCTTGCTCCGCTCGCTAAACCAACTTTTGTTTCGATTTCAGCCAATATTGTTGTTTTAAATAAGGCAGCATGGTTGCAAAGAAGTCCAAAATTCGATTAAAAATCGCTATAAATTTGAGGAAATTTAGGGAAATTTCCGATCATTTATGGTCATCTCACAGGAAAATATGGTGACTCACCATGAATCACCCAAATTCAATTTTTGAAATTTCCATAAATTTTCGGAAAATGAAAACGAAAAGAACAAAAAATGTTCATCTAAAAAAAATCTAAAAATCGACTGTTGATTACTTTTTTATGAGACGTACAGTTTTCGTCTTAATGACGATAACGCACTTAAAAAATTATAAAACACTATTTTCCAGCTAAAAAATAATAAGCAAGAAGAAACATTACATAGAAAAACTGTTCATCTTAAAAATATCTACAAGTTTTATATGAAGTATTTTTTAAATAAGACGTTCATTTTCTGTTTGAATCATGGCAATGTTTTTTAGACAATGAAAAATTCAATGATATTCAAATTTGGAAACCGTTACCATCAAAGTACCATTTTCTTTTATTTCGAATAATATTTCATTCATATTCCACTGCATTCATAACCAGTTTCCAAAGAATGTTTGAAAATGATGTAATATTTCTTTATAAGAATATTAGAATAATAGAAAAATAACTAGGTACCTTTTTTGTTCAAAGTGTGCTGAAGAAACTGAAAACGAAATTTTTTGCCAAAAAATGTAATTTTTCAATTAATTGTTAAAAAATGGTTATAACAAAAAGCCGATCACTCAGACAAGCAGCCTCCTGAAAAATTCGGATTCAGTGGCTCAAATCGCATAAAAAACCTTGTTGGCTCTATCGGAATTGAAGAAGCCACGAGACCATACCTGGCTCCCGGACTAGTTGACCTTTGAACAGGGGCGAAAGCTTCCTCCTCCCTATTTCCCGTACGCTCGAGTCTCGAGCACGGTTTTTGCGCGGAAGATTTTGTTCGAGCGACTTTTACCGCGACAAAATTTTCAAACGGATCCCCCACTATAGGTGAGGAGAACGGATCTTGCACTCGAACTTTTTACTACAAACTTGCACTCAACAAAAATTACACGGCTTTTCTGAGCGCAACTCGATCCTTACGGATTTTTCTTTCAGCCGCTCATATTAGAATATCAGTTCATTCTCTCTCCCTGTTCCGGGGTTAGAGAATTTCTGAATAACTTTTTCTCTGCTTATAGATTTAATGCTTTTACGATAATCTATTATGATGAAATAGGTATTTCGGGTTTTGATCGTGTACAAAACTACAAAAATGTGTTGACGTTTCGCGAACGTTGAAGCTCGCATCTTCAGAAATGGCCTGAAACTGATGTTTTTAGGTTGTGGTGTTATTATATATGCTCACAACGATGCCTGTGATTGGTCAATGATTCCAGTTTGGGGAGTGGTGGAATCTGATCGGTCAAACAGTAAAACCGGGAGAACGGAGAACCAAATCGGATTGGTATTATATCCATTCTCCCTATTCATATTATTAGGGTGTTCCAAGATTTCGATTGCTCCTCTATGCCTTCTTGGGAAGATATTTTCCGTTTTTGCGATGAAGGTTGCTTTGTCAAATAAAATGCTGTGTCCTGTTTCGATGTGATGCTCAGCTAGAGATGATTGCGTGAAATGTTTCCCTAGTTTTGCAGGTGGTTTGAATATGGTTTGGATGTTGTGTTTGTTGAGAATTCTACCAATTTGTTCTGTGATACCTTGGATGTAGGTTAGGGTGGTGGTGGCTTTCCTCTCTCTTTCTTTAGTTGGTTATGGTTATTTGTTTTTTCTGGTGTATTTTCTGATTGCTCTATCAATTTGTTTGTTTGTGTAATCGTTTTACAGAAGGGTTTGTTTTACTTTTTGTAATTCTTTTTGTAAGCTATCTTTATCTGTGATGGAGACAGCCCTCTAAACGAGCGGGTTAATGACTGACTGTTTTTGAGATGGATGATGGTGGAAGGAAGCGTGGAAGTATCGGTTTGTATGAGTGGGATTTCTGTAAACTTCATATCCTAACGTGTTGTCAGATCTTTTGTAAACTAGAACGTCCAAAAAGGTCAATTTTCCGTTTTGTTCGATTTCCATGGTGAACTGGATATTTAGATGCAATTGATTAATGAAATCGGAAAATTTGTGCAGTTCGTCCAGTCCATGTCTTCAGATTACAAATGTATCGTCAACGTAACGGCACCACAGTTCTGATGTGAGCTTGGATTGGCTGAAGATTTTAGTTTCCAGATGTTCCATAAAGATGTTAGCTATTACAGGTGAAATTGAGGATCCCATTGCTGCTACTCAATAATAATAATCCTGGCCAGCGGTAGTTAGCCGAAGGTGAGAGAAACGAACGCCAACGACCACGCTAAGATTAACACAAAAATGTTCAGAATACCGAAACGCGTTTTTCATTTGCTTATATAAATTAAACGCAGCCTTCTCCACAACCAAAAATTTAACGAGGTTATTGCAAGGGTTCGAATTATCTATCCGTGCATTTATACCTTGTCTCAATGAGCCCGATGATGCCTAATTAGATACGTCAGACTTAAATGGAGAGTTTTCGGAATGTTCTCGCATGGCTGAGTCCAATCTATCCCTTTTGCATCTGTGCTCGCTCGCTAAAGCACGACTGTCGGGTCTCGCGCTTCACACAAGCAAGCAAAAGGTCAACTACTTTAATTTTATGATGATGAATTTTTCTTGTAAAAGCTTCTCCGGTTTGAACGAATACATTCTCATTGCGTGTCTCGTGCTGCGCACTCGATCGAAATTTTTCCAGAACGGTAAAAAAGTTTTGTTGCTCCATTTTTTTCATATGTTGTGCACTCTTTCTGGAAATTTAATTTTTTGATGTGTAATTCTATTTTTTACGATTGAAACGAAAACTTTGCGTCCGATGGGAAAAATGTTTACATATATAAAGATATTTTTTTGGTAAAGAACTTGTGCGTGTATTTGTTTTTTCCAGAGCATGTGTCGATTGTCCGAAGATTCCATTTGTCCATTTGAATATGTTTTGTTTTATAAATGAAGCAAGAACTACTTGTCCTGTCAAAAATTAAATTTTACCAGATTTGTAGATCCTTATTGTTTTCCCAATTTTTGTTCAACTCTTTTCTCCCGTATCTTGCATAGTTTAACCGAAAAATTAAACTTTGTATTTTTCATTATTTTTTGTGTGACCAAAATCTGAATTTTTATTTTTTGGAGAAATTCAGAAAGTTGCAAAGATAATCTTGTAAGCCTCCGGTAAAGAAACATTTTTTTCATATCTTGCGTTGTGTGGCTAAAAATTGTAAGTTTTGTTAAAATTTTGGAATTTCGAAAATGCCATTACTCTGACCATTGCTCAATATTTTTAAAATTTGTATTCAGAATAGCTGGCTAACGAACTTTACCGGAGATGGGAGGGGCGAAAGTAGTCAAGTTTTACGCAAATCTAATACCTCCAATGATGAGAATGTAAAAATGCATAACATATGTCATATCCTAGTCATTCCATTAAAATGACAATCGACAAATCAATGTAATATAATTAACAGTCATGTCACTGGCCAAGGTTATTCATTTATCGTGCAGGCATAAAATTTTGTAAGTGTTCCAAAAAATATTCAGATCCCCCAGAAAAACTTTCCAAAAGGAAATTTGGGGAGGTGAGAGAAATTTCGTAATACTGTAATCTGAAAATGGCCCAGATCCTTCGCGTAGACTCAGTTGAGAATTATCTTCAAAGGTTCGTCGAAAATATTGATACTTGCATTAATCGTAAAGAGGAGACAACATAAGATTATTAATATTAAAACTATTTTCCTTTATAAACTGGGATGAATTTAAAGCCGTTGATCTTTGACGCTGAAAATTATTCGCATACTTTGTTAGAAAAAATACAACTTTTATCTTCCTTCTCTACTTACAATTGGGACAGGCATATCAAGTCTCTTATCTGCCCGCTTCTGATAAAAGTTACCAATTAAACGATGAATCATTAATGAAAATAAAGTGTAGGAAAATATAATGATAGGAAAAAGCTGGAGCTTCCAAAATTGAAAAGTATGGATTAATCGTAAGATTGTAAAAGATTTCTAGAAATTAATAAAAGTTATGAAAACCGGGCAGATGAGAGACTTTATCTGCCTCTGTCAATTGTACCTAGAGAAGAAGGATAAAAGTTGTATTCTTTCTATCAAAGTATGCGAATAATTTTTAGCGTCAAAGATCAATGGCAATAAATTCAATCCAGTTCATGGAGAAAAATAGTTAAAATATTATTCATTTAATGTTGCCGCCTTTTTACGACTTATGCAAATATCAATATTTTCCGACATACCTTTGAAGATAATTCTCAACTGAGTGTACGCGAAGGATCTGGGTCTTTTTTGGATTACAGTATTACGAAATTTCTCTCACATTCCGAAATGTCCTTTTGGAAAGTTTTTTTAGGGGTAATGGTAATACCGAAAAAATGAATATAAGACAAAACACGTAATAGTTAATGACCCAACCGAATACACTGAAAAAGTTTGACTCTAATCCAAACAGTTGAATTTTCTGCCGAAAAATACATATTTATTAAACGAGTTTCCAAAAGAATAGTTTTATTTTGAAGTGAATAGAATCAAGATAAACTGATAAAATTTATATTTAAATTTACATCAGCAAACAATAAAATAAATGTTTAGCAGAGTGGTTCATCTTTCAAACTGAATATTTGAATAAACAACTGAAAGAGATAAATTTACTGTTACAAATCCAGCGGTTGAATTTTTTATTGGGAAATTAACATTTTTATCCATAAATTGTAACTGATAGCAGTGGCTGTCATGTGTGCATGTTCAATTCGACTCAAGTAGATGACCTAGTCGGGTACTAATTCGACATTCCTGCTATCGACATTTTACCGTCAGAAAACACGATAACACATGAAACTATCATCTCAAAATACTTAATGCAAATGATTTCAATCCTCAATCCTTGACATATTGGAAAATGATCACTTCATGAATAAAACAACTCGAAAAACAATACCCTAGATACTTGAAATACCGAGAAAAGGATCATCCTGTTTGGAGACATGGATGGCTGGGTTGCTGTTCGCCGTGCAGGTACAGACAGGGTACTTGTTCATTTTGGAGACGCAAAAACGAACGGCACCGGAAAAAAATTAGTTAGCTTATATGGCAGATACTTGTTTGAGTAACAATTATTGAATATGTGTGCTGTGAACAGTGGAGTTCTAAATGATTGGAGGATTCTCCATATTTTTGGTATTTGTAACACTTCTTATACGCCTTCTGCAGAGAGCTCCAATGGATGTATTTATTAATAGACATTTTTCGAATATCTCTACGTATTTAATGAGAATTTTTATGAGTGTTTTCTTCTAGGGATTGTATTAAGGTCAGGCCAGGGATCATAACAAAGATGGGACCGAAAGTGTTATATTAGACTGCCAGCGGTAGATACTCATTCGAGTGGCCAATTTAGTTATTGAATATATGTGCTGTGAATGCTGGAGTTCCAACTGATTGGAGAAAGGCGTTTGTCGCCCCAGTCTTCCAGGGAAAGGATAATGAAGGCGATTACTACTTAAGAAGCAATGAGACTACTTTTTACCCTGTGTAAAATCTTGACCAAAATACTTATCAATGAGATCATGAGAATAATCAGTGAAAGGATCTCGCCCATCGGAATTTTATTAGAGAATAATAATTATATGAATCTAAAAGTTTTCCTATCCACCATGTACTGGCTTCCTCTATTCGTACGAATTACAGCTTTTGACATAGTTTTTTTTCTGAATCCAGGAAAGTAAAGTCGATATGTTTCCCGACGTAAGAAAACTTCGTAAGACCTCCTGGTGTTTTACGTTTGCCGGACATACCTCGCTTGGGTAGAGGAAATTCTCCATCGGAACTCACATTTCATCCTTCAACCTATTTCCCGTCTAAAACTTTGTTCCGCATCTCCTGCTATATCGCCGCTCTACTTCTAATTCCAGTTTTTACTATACAAACCTAATTAGTTTTGGTTTCGAGATAGGGAAAAATTGTAAAAAATGTCAATTTTCAATTTTTTTATGAGTCAAGACATCTACGCTGTGATGAGTATTTGGGCAGGACTCGTTACTACGAAAATTATTTTACAGAAAACATTTTGTACGCAAAATTTACTCACTATGTTTCCCTCTCGAGAATTTTTCCTGCGCATGAAATTTCCTACATGGAATCGAATATTATTATATTCTTTGTGTTAAAAATTTTTCCTACAGCAAATATCTTCGGTATAGAATCCAACAGTAGTAATCTTTAAATATTAGGTCTAATATGTTCCCTACACAAAACATTCTCTATGCAAGATATATTAACGAAATGGTATCTCTTTACAAAGTATCATTTACAAAAAATTCTCCCTGCACAAAACGGATTCCACAAGATGTTTCTCCTGCACAAAATTATATATTCTGCACAAACTATACCCAATGCAAGATTTTAATAATAATGCAGGAATCGCGACTTGCCATTTCGGCGGTACATAGATGTCACAGTGTAGACCTCTTTTGGGATGGTACTACCGAAGATTCCTTAGATTGAGCAACCCATGAATCAATAGCGGAGCGAAAGTGCTTGCTTTCGCTCCGCTAGGGAGGAGCAAGAGTAAGTGATTCCACGCCTCCAAAGAGGGGGGACGGGCATTATAAATAAAGAAAGAGGTATTTTAAAAATTAATATTAGACACTTTGATACACATTGTTAAATAATATCTTAAGCGGAAATATTTTGTCTACACATAGTGGACCAGAATCCCAAAAACTTGGACAAAAGTAAAAAAAATTTATTTTTTTTTACCTTTTTTCTCGATAAATGTTTTTGAGGGTTCTAGTGACTTTTAATCCAAAGAATTTCATCGCAGAGAGTAGAATTTGCAACACGGTGCGAAATCGACTACTCCTGCATGCAGGTGGATGCTTTGTAAGAATTAACGGTGTTCAATGAAGACTTTCGCATCCATCCGAATTCTTGAAACAAGTTTTGCAGCTATTACAAATCTCTCGTACCGGAGTGAAGTTGGGGAATGAAAATCTTCCATGTACTTTTCCATAAATATTGTTAAAAGTTTAGAATAATTCACCTCGATGAATGGTGGATTCAACAGATGACGAGGTATGGACATGTAAATTGATGTTTTTTTTGCAGAAACGAATACATAATTTTCAGGTAAAAAGTTGCCTAATTCCACTCCTTTTTATTAATAAATTCTATAATATTGAAAAATGGCTTTGAAAATGATAATACTATATTTTCATACATTTTTGTTTTCGGATTCATAACCACCGAGTTTGAAAATCCTCTTATACCAATTTGGAAAGAATGAAAAGATTGATTGAGCATGCTCGACCGCCATTTTCTTTCTGGAAATTTTGACTCTAGATTCGTAATCAGCAACCCCGAAAACCCCCTTGTACTTTCGGAAGAATAAAAAAATTCATTTTACATATTTGTCCGCCATATTAGATCTGCCATATTTGTACGCCATTTTGTTTTTTGAATTTCTGAAACAAGATTCGTAATCAGCGACCCCGAGAACCCTCGAGTAAGAAAATTTGGCCCATTTCATTATTATTTCCTACTTTTGTCCAGCTTTTCGGGATTCCGGCCCACTTTGCTACGCCTAAAGAGTTCCGGTATATCTAACTCCCCTTTCTAGAGCATTGTCTTGTATTACCCAATTTCCCGTGTGACTAATAAAACGCGAAAACTTACTTTCACCCTGATGTCGGACAAAATGGTATGTGAACCTCAAGCAAAAACAGTCGTAAGCTTGTCGTAAGCAAGGAGTGCTGGCTTGTATGAAGTCAAACACCTCGGCTTTGCCTCGGCTACGCCTACGTGTTGAGCTTTATACTCGTCACGAAGACGCACGCTTTCGCTTCCGGTGCACAATATACTATTGTTTGTTAGCGTAGGCCAACGTTTTAGCGACTCAGGCGTTCTCGATTTATATTTCAACCTATCTAGCACATTATCATTCAGAGAGTTTATGAGAGTAAATAATTTTGAACGTTTATTGTAAAAAATCTATCCAGAGATACCTCATTTTCTACTGATTTCACTCATGTACGCTTATTAGTTTGTGATGTAAATGGTCATGCACATATATCCATTTAAATATATCTTATTTCCCACTGTCGTTGTTCTAGTTTCATCAGGGAAAAATATTTAATCGTTTATTATAACACTAATAGCACTTTGATTAACCTGTCTTGTATACTGTGCCATAAATCAGAAAGTACATTCAATTTTCATTTGAATATGGCGCCACAATAAATTGCAGATGTATCGCATCAATTGTTTATGGATTATTTCAACCATTGTTGGTTGATCTGTAATGTATTATCCTGCAGTTAATGTTGAATGATGCTTCATAACATGCACAGAGCGTGCGGGAGAATATTCAATTATTGATGAATATGAAACAAGCAGAGAACGAGTGCAGAGTTTATGAATTTATTCTCAACCTTCGTCATCATAATACCTCTCTATTGAATAAATTGGCACTTATTAAGTGTCGGATCCAATCTGTTAATTATACTCCGAGTACATCAAGTGTTATTTATTTGTCTCATAAAAATTAAGCATCAGGCACTGTCCGTCCTGCATTTTACTTCGGAAAATAATATTCAAGGACTATAAAATGCAAATTGGTATATAAATGGAAACTCTGGATGGAGAATAAATGAATTATTGCAAATATTTAAGCATCTACATAATGAACGCGAGCATATGAATGATCCATATTCATAATCAAAGTTGGAGACTGATGCATAAAGTATAATTTACCTTTACATCTAGAGCAATAAACAGCATCATCAAAACTTACGAACCTGAAACAGACAAAAATTAACTTATTAGAAGTGTTCCAGGTTATACAGGGCAGTGGCACCAGTAGTTGGCCACTTGGAAGCTTTATGTTCCACAATTTTTTCTGCAGTAACAGTTAGATATAAAATATTCGAACGTTTCGGAGTCTGTTGTATATATTTTCTAGATTTTTATTTACATATATTTCCTTTCAAAGAAAAAATTGTGATCTTGTCCTGTGATTCTATTCATTAAAATTAACTGTTGCGCAGTGGTTAGAAATCCCAAAAAAAGGCAAAAAATCAGAATCTCGATATTTCAGTTTGCTCAAGTACCCATATAAGGATATTAGGGTCGCTGATTTCGAAAATGAAGTCAAAAATCAAAAATTCAAAAGGTCGGACCCAGAAGAGCGAACATTTTCCTAAAATTTTTCATGCATTTACTTGAAAATGAGTATTCACGGGTTTTGAGGTAGCTGACTTCGGGAATGAAGCAAAAAATACAAAATTCAAAATAGCGGACCCCAAGTGGAGGACATTCTACTAGAATTTTCCATGAATTTACTTAAAAATGAGCATTAGGGGTTTTTGGGGTCGCTGATTTAAAAAGTGAAGTCAGAAATCCGAAATTAAAAATGACGGATATTTTCCTAAATGTGCCATGTGTTCACTTGATTATGAGTACTAAGAAGTTTTTGGGGTCGCCAATTTTGGAAATGCAGTCAAAAATACAAAATACAAAATGGCGGACCCAAAATAACAGACATTTTTCTAAAAAATGACTTTTCTCGAAACGGGAAAGCTCGTTGCAGCAAGTGAAAACGGTTTCGAAAAGTAGACACTTTTCCACAATAGAAACAACAAATCTCGACACAGGAACTCGCAGGAAAAAAAAGAATTCTCTACGTAAACTTGTGAAGCTCCACCATTTTGGGTCCGCCATTTTGAATTTTGAATTTTCGACTTCATTTTCGAAATCAGCGACCCTAAAAACCTTATGTTGGTACTCTAGCGAAGTGGAATATCGAGATTCTGATTTTTGGCCAGCTTTTTGGGATTTTGAACTACTGTGTGTCGGTGAAAGCAGTGATAGAATATAACAATGAAACGTCACTTTTTTGTGACCGGAAAGAAAATTTTGGAGGATGATCTACAGATTCTAAGGTTATCTAGGTGGATGCCCGTAAGATGGTTATTAAAAAGCTTATGCAGTGTTCTGACCAGTGCCTGAAGTTTTTGATGCGGCATATTGAGACCGTTATCTCTAAGTGTCAAAAAACAAACGAGAATTTTCAAAATGAATATTGGCTAGAGAAATTCCAGAGTTTGAAAAAATTCAAAGCTGTGGCCATTTAGACAGTTTCTTATACGCTCGCTTCAGTAGCTTCTAAATGAAAATTTGTAAACTTTGTCAGAAAAAAAAACACAATTTCGAAAAAATCCATTCCAAGTTTATCACTCAGGAAAACGAATTTTTTCTTTGTAATTATAGCGGCCTCGATTTTTTTAAGATAAACGTTTAATGGTTTCCTAATTGAGATATTTTAGACATTACATAGAGATTATCGTCCAATGTAGATGATTCATTCGAATAATGGAATTCAAGATTTGAACTGGTGGCTGGAACTCAAAGAGTAAATTTGAATGCCACACGACAAATGTGTCCTGATTCCAAAGATGTGCACGAAAAAAACAATTTAAAATAATGCTAACGACGCATTTGTTCAGCTGCAGGAATTGGCTGCTCTGCTGCAACCGCTGTTTTCCGAAAGGGAAGTTTAATCACTCGTTTGTATTTGCAATAATTGATGCTCACGTTTTACATCTGGATTAGGCGTGCCCTCAAATGTTACAGCACAAGGTGAGATCGATAACCTCAACATCAAGCATGATGATGTTAACGTAGTAAGGTACGTGCAGGATAATCCATATGAACTCGATTTATCGTTAGAAATTAGTTGAAAAAACGAAGGAATTGTTCAGCTGCATATCAGCATTTCACTTCATCGTATCGAATTGGATGTATCGAAGAGTGAAAATACATTTCGATGCTAACAGAAGGTGTAAAATACTTGTTTATAAGTTTTTTGGAGCAGCAAAAAGAAAATGTCAAGAGTTCATGATACTCCACTTTCAAAATACGAATTTCCTGATCGATTCATAATGATCTTCGGATTTGGTTTGGAGAATTGTGAAACGAGAGTGGAAAAGATTTGCCTTTTTACGTTGTTACCTGATGATATCCTTCTGGAATTTCCTGTTACAAAGTCTATCGCGAATGAAGCACGGGAATCGGGAAGAGAGAAGGAGGTTTCTAATTCGCATTATCTATACAGAGGTTAAACCTATTTGTGATTAACATAAAAAATGGAAAAAGGTGGGGGAATTGGCACGTTTCTTGACGCGGAGCATTAATGAAATGTACAAATCGATTGCCCAAGAGAAGTTTGCAACTTCATTTACTGTGTCAATTTCTAACTCCGTACAATTGCTTTCTGAAACTTGATGAAAGAAAAGTCTTTTTGGAAAATATTTGTCACAGACTGTTTCAAGCTGTTATGTGCTCTTCTGCATCAGAAATATGCGTTCTTCAATTAAGCAAGTTTTGTGCAGGTGCTGATTATTTAACACACCAGAAACTTACGATTTCAGAAGAGGTAGTTTGGAAAGATTTATCTTCTGCTTTGTGGAACAAAGATGATCAAGAAAAATGGAAGACGTCTCCTTATACGTTTATAAAAGAAATTCAAAGGAAATTAAATCACATGAGTTAAAAAAGAAGCAAAAGGAAATCCAAGAAACATCCTTTTACATGGTGATTTTGCATAGAATTCAAATAGGGTTTTAAGCAATGAAATTCAAAGTGTATACTGGGAAATTTTCAGCTTTCGATATTTACTGCAGTTTGATATTGCATTTTATACACGAAGAGTCATGTGATTGTCACCGAGGACGCCAAACATAATTCTGTGCAGTTTGTTCCAGCAATGAATCAAACAATTGAAAATTTTGAAGAAGATTCTGAGGTGAAATAAACACAATAGATTACCATTAAAACGGATTGTGCACCTCATCACTTCAACAATCAACTTGAGTTTCATGAGTTTACTCAATCAACAGTTGATAGGAATGTAGTCTCCTCTGCAACAAGATACGGACAAGAAGCTTGTGATGGAATTGAGGAAAGTGTGAAACATTTTGCCACTGATCACAATCTAAAATATTCACACTTCGAAGACATCACTGATGCTTGAACGTCAGTGACTGATGGGCAAAAGCACGTCTCTGCAGTCGGAGTGATTATATCATCTTTGCAAGATTTGGAATGATTTTGGAAAATAAAAACACAAGATTTTGAGAAGGTGTCATCTATGTCATAAACATAAAAATAACAAATTCTGAAGATGAAGATTGATGGAGGTGATAAGTGGGTTGAAATCCTGCGCCAAGTCTGCTCCAAATCTGCGCTCCTGAAATTTTTAAATTTTAAAGCTTCAAACGGTTCAAAACTGGTTGAAACAGACTCAGCGGTATATAATTAGGTCAAAACACAAGGTTCCATGGACCCAAACTACCCATAAAAACTGTAAGCCACCCTTACGCAAAATAGAGTTTCTCTTGGACCAATAGAGTTTTCACTTTCTAGATGGTCTCAAAATGTGTCTTTGGAGCCCACACCGAACACATCCAAAAATAAAAAGGATTCAAGCTGAGGAAAGTATTCTAGCGTAAAAAACCACATCCCTCAACGAAAAAAAATCACTAAAAATACCCTACGAAAGTGTCCACTTTCTACATGGTCTCAAAATGTGTCTTTAGAGCCCACACCAAACATATCTAAAAATAAAAAAAATTCAAGCCGAGGAAAGTTTTCTAGGGTAGAAAAACCACATCCCTCAACAAAAAAAATAACTAAAAATACCCTAGGAAAGTGTCCACTCTCTACATGATGGGGCTCCAAAGACACATTTTGAGACCATCGTGAAAGTGGACACTTTCCTAGGATATTTTAAGTGATTTCTTTTCGTTAAGGGATGTGGTTTTTTACCCTATAAAACTTTCCTAAGCTTAAATTTTTAAATTCTTGGATATGTTTGGTGAGGGCTTCAAAGACACAGTTTGTGAGCATCTAGAAAGTGGACACATTCCTGGGGTATTTTTAGTGAATTTTTTTCGTTGAGGGATGGGTTTTTGTACGCTAGAAAACTTTCCTCAGCTCAAATTTTTTTTATTTTTTCATATGTTTGGTGAGGGCTTCAAAGACACATTTTGAGACCATCTAGAAAGTGAACACCTTCCTAGGGTATATTTGGTGGTTTTTCTTCGTTAAGGGATGTGGTTTTTTCACCCTAGAAAACTTTCCTCGGCTTGCTTTTTTTTTATTTTTGGATATGTTTGGTTGGGGGTTCCAAAGACACACTTTGAGACCAGCTAGAAAGTGGACACTTCCCTAGGGTATTTTTAGTGATTTCTTTTCGTTATAGGATTTAATTTTTACCCCAGAAACTTTTTCTCGGCTTAAATTTCCTTAATTTTTGGATATGTTCGGTAGGGGCTCCA
>WSXT02012872.1:0-14510 GCA_011762715.2 Neuroterus valhalla
TCTTGGGCATGGCTCGATGGTGTGACGACATGGCCTACGTATTTAGAACCTGGTTCGGCCACCAAAGATATGTGTTCCTCGTTAATAAATCCGCAGGCTTTCAATGTTTGGTCTTTCCGACTATCAAAGTATGAACTACGAATAGAATCCTCATGGCGTGATTTCACCTTCAACTTTGGCGTTGCGCACACTCGGCGCGCTGCGTGTGTATATTAAACACGGATAGTTGTGATAGTGATCCGTTTGAAAGTTCATGTCTGCATATAACACTTGAAACTGACAATCTTTCATAATTTAACTTCTTTGAAATTTGACTCCAATTGCATGTATGCATAAAATGAGAGGATACCTGTTTTTTTCAATCGATTAATGGAATAACAATAAAATTTATGATTTTCTTTCAACGCGAAAGAGCAAAGCTTTTGTGGGTGGTCCCGCGACTGCTTTACTTTCTTATTTTGCCATCTATTGTAAGACATTTAATCATGTCTACATTAACATCCATTATATATTGCTCTTATTGCTTCTATAAGTCAACGATTCAATTTATACTCTTAGATTGAGACGTCTCCCAAAGTTTGTCCATATCTACTTTATCGAGAGACTTTTCCGGAGCAACAACCGCACTACAAAATTTTTTGCCCACTCGTGAGCATTCATCTGTATCCTGTCTAAAGATGAATTCATTTTAAAAAGATCTACACACTCTAAATCCCTCGGACCGATATTCTGGTCCATTGGACTGGAATCCTGGTCCAAGCAGCGGTAAAAAAATCTGGTCAGATTGGACCAGAATTCTTTTACTCTTCCTGGTCCAAGATTGGACCACTTTTTGGTCCATGAAAACAAAAAAACGTCTATTGCACCGTAAAGTCAGTCCATTGAACTGGAAAGTCAGTCCAAGCCACTTTTTTCATTAGATGCATAGTTTTCGTTTAAATCTTGAAAAATGTTACCAAAAATGGAAAATTTCATTTTTGAGCAAAACAATGCGTGATGAGAAAAAAATGAAGAAAGCAACAATTGTTCACCTTAAAGGAAAACTACTAATCTGTTTTGTAATTTTTTTCGATCAGACGGATAGTTTTAGTTTCAATCACGATAACGCACTTACAAAAATATAAAAATACTATTTTCTATACAAACATTAAGAGACAAGAAGAAATGATGATCATAAAAATTGTTCATCTGTTCTTCAATTTTCAATGCCTTCAATTTTCAAATGAACTATATTCTTCAAAAAGGCGTATATTTTATGTTTAAATCGTGACAACGCGTTTTTAACAATGAAAAATTCAATATGCTTGTCAAACTATGCGAGATGTTCATATCGGTGGCCAGTATTTCAATGAGAATGTGTTCCTCAAGGCCGGTAGAGCCTTAGGTAGAATTAATTTTGAAAAAATTGTCATCGAAAATAAAAAAGAATTCAATAATCTTCATAGAAGTAGAGGTTTTCAACAGTTTTGCAATATTTCAAACTCTGTGTATGCATCATTGTATCACACTGTAAAGTGAATCAAGCACGTAAGTAGCTGAGCGTGAAGCGCGAGGTGAAAAAAATACCGGGCGCGTGGCGCAAGTCAAACACATGATAGAGTGCGAAGCGCGAGATCCAAATGACGCGCACCCCGGTTGCGCTCAAACTTGCGAGCGAAGCAAGCCGCGCGCGTGTCGCGCCATGAGAATGTACCCACGCAGCGGGAAAATTGTTCGAACTATAAGGATATATTCCTTTCACATTCAGAGCCACATTTATCTGCTACAACAAAGTCAATCATACTCTGGCTTTTGTCTCTGGACCAAGCATGCAGGTGCATCATTTTATATCTGCGCTGGGTGTTTGTAAGAGATCTGCCTTTTTCAAAGCATGATCTTATTATTTTTTAACTGTGTTCGTTTGTTTTTGAGTCTCCGAAATTACCAAATACCCTGTCCGCACCTTCACGTTGGACAACAACACAGCTGTTCATATCTCTGAGTACGATGATTCTTACTCCAAGATCGCAAACCGCTTGAGTATTTTTCAACGATTTGTTGACATGACGTTTTTCTCTTTTATTCACAATCCTATCTAATCCTAGGCTATTATGCGATTCATAATCTGATTACTCCTTACCAAATGTTGAGCCCATTCTTTATCTTCCTCCACTCACAATACGTTTTCTTTGTTTTTGTTACAAAAAAAATTTCTAGCTTCCTTGAGCGCGTCGTATCCTGCAATACCTTTTCCTTCGAATCATTTACTCCTCTAGCACCCCAAACACCCAGTCTCCATTCATGGCCTGAAACTTCTCTGCATGAGATTATTAGACTTTCAAAGGTTTATTCTCTCATCAATTTCCCCAAATTCCAGCCCTCCTCAAACACACTTGAAGGTATCAAAATTTCCAGCCATTCCGAAAAGACTCTATGCATCCAAAAAAATGTCTGTGGATGTCCTGAATTAGAATTCCCGTAAATTTTGTATATTTTCTATATATTCTGAAGATTTCATCTCTCCCACAACGCATGCATGATTTTAAAAATTCCCATGAATCAAAAAACTTTTCATAGTTCCAAAACTCTTTATGCAGTGGAAAAATTTTGCATAAATTTTCTAAAATGAGAGTTTTACGTACACTTCGGAGATTTTACCCGAATTACGACATTTTTCCATATATTTTCTAAACCATTACTTTTTTCTAAGATTTTCTTTCATGTAGAATATTTTTTGCGAAATTTGATGTCATTTTAGTAGTTTCAGAATGTTTACGTTGGATGGAGCCTGCTCAATCACTTTCTCGAATACGGTGAATAGTTGAGATTTGAAATAAAACCAGAAGTTCCAATAAAACAGAATACAAATTTCCACTTTCCAAAATTGTTTTTGAGGGAACACCGCAAAACATTGACAACAAATTCCTCGTGATTTCCAAATATGACACTGTCATATGACGCTGTATGAAGCTTTTTCAATCACTTCCGCTGGTATAACAAATTGCAGTTCACAAGCAAACCAAACATCTCGATTGTAAAGATGCCCAATTTTCAGAATGAATATTCGGGAAACACAGTAAAATATCGACAATAAACGCGTGAAATTTATATGATATATTCTCTAGCGAGGCTATTTGCAGTTGATAGTACGATGTTTGGAGCTGAAGTTTTGAATTTAGAAAACTATTGTAACCCTTGTAATTTCTGAAATTCAAGAAGCACATTAGTCGGATGATTCTATATGTATAAGAACAATGAAAACATCTAGTTAATCGGTATTACGTTATGATTCACAATGTAACCATCGAGCATAGATAAGCCAGTGGCTAGGTCTAGTATAGTTGGTACAGTATATAGGTAGTTTGCCTGGGGCATGAGCGTTGTAGGTGGGGTGGTTCTGCATTAGTGGCACCATTGTTCCTATGGTCCCTTCAAATCCATATTATACGTGTAGCTGTATTGGTAAGCCTGTGTCTGAACAGTATGTCCGTTTGTTCATTCGTACCCTGTGAATATCTATGTACGAACCACTGTTAATGAGTCCATCAACCCCGTCAACCCCTTAACCTCGTTTGCCAATTCTCCGCGACGCTGACGATTTCGAGTTATCAATCGTTCATCTTGAATGTCCATCTTGAGTATGTGAAATCTCCCTTGACTATTTTCTTACATGCAGCGTAGAAGAAATGCACATGAATTTCATAGATTTTAATTTTCATATGAACGACAATCTCATACATAGTAGGAAGTTCTTGCAACGATTCGCGCACAAAGGTACGAGAGAAATACACGTAAAAAAAGCCTGAACAATATATACACGTTATCTTGTAATTACCACTAAAATTTATTATATTTATGTTCTAAGTATCACAATCAACCTCACCATACAATCAATTCATTAACCTACTTATTTTTAATTCAATTAATTTATAAAAGAGTAATTCATAAGATGGAAAATATAATTTCCCCAGCATGGACATACAAAATCCGCTTCTCGACGCATTTACAACTGCCGTAGAAAGACCTCATACCGCAGTTTTGATGCGCAGTTGTAGTGCGCATCCTGACCCAAAATGCAGTGATGAGATACCATAAATTACCCGAAATCTCTAGAAATCGTAGGACACCTCCGATTCGCGGCAATCGATAAAATTCTCAGAAATATAATATAATCGTTTTGTAGCAAATATTTCAACAGTAAACCAGTCCCGTTAGGAACTATTATGAAAATTAGAATTATTTACTGTTGATGATGATTTATGTTCTTTCAAGAATCAAAACTTTCTCTGCTAGTGCTAAGAATTGAGAAGAGGAAAATTATTTTTAAAAAACAAGGCTTGAATGAGAAAAACATTTATACTAAACATCAATAAAAATACAAAAGTTAATTTTTAACTGTTGCTTCTTTTGATCCATAATGAAGCACAGGGTATATTCTAAGCAAAATTTACAACTGCCCGAATCTATACTACTCGAAAACTAAAAAAAAAAGGGAATTCAGAATCCAATTTTTCCAGTTCAACATAGTTGTTAGAGTTATTTTGAATATCTGCTTTTCCCGCGTTATAGATGGCGTGTATTTAACGTAACCACAGTTGTCAAACTTATTTTGTCTCTAATAAGGCTAAATCATTTCAAATTTTTCTTTTTACAATCAACTTTTTTGGCTTTTGGAATTAACCATTTTAATTTGCAACTAGCCAACTTAGGTACACCTAACCGTTAGAATATACCCTGATGAAGCAATATAGTTATATAATGCTCCTAATCATACATGACATAATGTGAAATGTAATGAGAAAATCGATAAATCCTACACGAAAATGCTGTCTATAAATTTGTCAGTGAGAATTGAAATCATTTTTGGATATTTCTTAACCCTCCAGCAAAGAATATTCGAGTAAAAGTTTAGAATATCTATTCTTAGAACAAAACAATAAACTATTTAATTATTATAATCAAAAATCATTTTTCCAACGATTCTGCGAAGGATTAGTGGTAAAACTGAAATATTGAACTTATTTCCTTCCTTTCACGAATATGAATGCCTCCATCCCCTTTACAATAGATTACATCAGTGCCTTCAATCAATTATTCACCTCAAGTGTAACGCTTCAAAACTACTTTCTCGGCTGATCGCTATTCTCGACTTTTACTTTATTTATCTAACGTCCTTTCATCCAGAAAACCCTTGGCTCTTTCTTCTCTGAGTTCTTCCAGTCTCCGTATGCATTCTCCTCCCTGACCACTTTCATCTAATATTCCTCTCACACAAAACCTCACACTCCCGCCTTCCTCTCCCTCTCCAGTACACACCTCTAACACATGTTCCCACGACTCCACTTCATAACCACACATACATACAAATTTTCTCTTGTTCAGCCACCCAGTATCTACACGCTTCCATTCCTTCTCTCATTCTAAACCATAAAAATCTATGCCATCTGCTCTCTTTTTTTGACATTTTCAGGTATTCTGGTTCCCCTACATATTCAACCATCCTACACTACCTGTTGTTTTGTGATTCCATAACTTTCCTCCATCTTTCTTCTTCATGTGTTACCATCACCTCAAATCTAATTTCCTGCCATTATATGTTCCCCTCATAAATACGACATTCTTTCCTCATTCGTTGTCTCTTTCCTTCCGATTGCGAACCTTCTGTATTGCCTGCTCTCTTTCTCTCTCTAAACCCGATTTTCTACATGCGTGCGATGTTGCTGTCCTTCTCCCTCTATAGCTTCTCTTCAAACTCCCATGATCTCTTCAACCCACCTCAAGAATCTTTCGTGAAGATTTCCCACTCTTATTTGCTCTTTTCACCACGACATGTAACGGATTTTCTTTAACCTCTTTGTTTTCAAAAATTCAAATATAATCTGATATAGATTTGTATCATGTAACGAAATTAATATAAAAGAGAAGAAGACAAATTTGGACTAAAAAAAGTAGCAATTTGTTTTTATTATGAGTCAGTCTGTGCCCATAATAAAGATTGACAATAAATATGATTCAAATGTAGCACGCAAGAGAATCATAGAATGAACTTGACATAAATGACGGTCGGGAACGCACACACACACACACACTTATAACGGATAAGTTAAAATGGAGTCCTTTTAACATGCAATGGTCAACTTTAAAGAAGAACATATTACAATGAAGATTGGCTTTCGTCTATTTTTTTATCACGCGAATGAACATCACCAACGCAACAATCAGAATCAGCACAAAATGAGGTTTAATTTGTATACTCACACGCTCATGAGGTTTTTTACTTATCAGGATTTGAATGAAGATCTACATGTAGTTTGCGTTTGGATCATACCATCGAATTCAGATATGAGCCGAGTTGCTGGCAAAATGTTTGAAAAAACATCGTCACGAATTCGGTCCGCTCATTGGATTTCGGGGCCACAATAGTGTGAGAGACGGTAATTTCAGTAGTTGTCAATTCGTCTTTGTCAAACAGAAAATGCAGATACATTCAACACAGAATAAACACCACGCTGAAACAAAATTAAAAAAAAAGAGACTCAGACAAAATTCACACTCTTTCACAATAAACTCCTGGATCGAATTCTCTTTTTAAAATTTATACAATATTTCAATACCTGGTTTGATGCAAGCCACAGCTCAATCCGGCGTGGTTTCGGTTACAAATAATACACAGATACTTTAGCTTACCGTAGCTTTGCTTTTGGTAGTACGAACGCAATATGATCCGCCCATTTCGAATATATGGATAATCGATCCAGGGTTCCTGACCCAATCATGCAATTCCAATTCAACCGCGCTTTTCAGAATCTTAGCGGGACATTGCTTACTTTAATCACATGCACAGCCTGAACATTTCTACCCTGGTATTTTCTGGCGCCAAAAAATTAAAATTCGCCCGCGTTTTTCACAGTTTAGGCGGGAAATAATTTATGTAAATATACATAATAATCGTTGCGAAAAAAATTTTCCAATCTTAAAAAACTTAATTTCTTCGAAAAACTTAAAGATACAAGCTCTTTTATTAACAAAAATTGACCTTAGTATGAGTATGTGAAATTTACTTCTACTCTATGTCATTCACGACATTTCCCTAACGGACATTTTTCAGGTTAACTTTGACAACTCGATAGAAAAAAAATTTCCAAAAATGAAACACTATTCTTCTATAGCGGAAGATTTAGCTTAGGGAAATTCTTACATCGTACATTTTCGGTCGAGGGAAATAAATTTTCTGTTACAACAAAAAACAGCTTTGTCGTACAGGCAACGAACGATTTTAAAATAACGCCATACCTTTTGTCACAAATGAATAAAGATCGCTAGTATTGTATGCATGAGCTTCGTCAGTCACAAGAAACCTGCTTTACAAATGGCTGGTATATCATTTTATTCCTTCAGTCAAAAACACCAATTCACGACATTACCCCATTCACGACATTACCCCCTTCTACTCTACCTATTCCCTCCTGGTCTTACCACATCTTTTACCTTTTCAATCTCTCCCTTCATTCTCGCTATCATCACGTCTTCGTCTTCCTCTTTTTTACCTTCTAGATTCTCATTCTTCATTGTTTCTCTGAATTCTTTCAACTTTTCTTTCCCAGCGCCTCATGTTTTCCCTTCTTACGTTTCCCCTTCCCTTTCCCCCTATAGAATGTCTATAACTTCCTCCTTCTAATTTTGCTAATACCGGGAAGTGCTCAGAGCCTATCTTATTACTTACTTCCATTCCCATGTAGTCTCTTACAATCTGTCCTTTCCCCGTAAATTTTATTCCACCATCCTCGTCAACTTCCGTATTTCTACTGCAGCAGAAACACCCTGCTTCTCCTATCGAATTCAGAAGAACCTTACCCTCTCTACCTGTTTCTCTATGTTCGATTTTACAATGAACGCCTCCTCCTCTTCATCCCATACCTCTCCTCCCTGACCCCTAGTTCATGCATTTAGTTTATCCCCAAACAATACCAGCCCCTCTCCCTTTTTTCAACTTAACTTCTTATAACTTTCCATTCCTCCACGATTTTTCTTCTGAGTTTTCTCATCCGATCAGGAAACAAAATTTTGAAATTGTGATTCTGAAATTTTCCATCCTACCGAAACTCTTCATGCATTGACGAAACTTTTTATAACTCTCCTGCAGTGAAAGTTACATGTAAATTTCGAACATTATTATCCTAGATCTCTTATAAACTTCTGGTAATATATAAATAGTCGTAAGCTTAGAATACTCATTTAGTAAAATACTTATTCGATAAAATACTTGTTTTGAATTTGTTGTTACTTCAGTAGATTCAGAACTTTGTCATTGAATAATGCTTGTTCGATCATTTTCGCGTATATCACGGATCGCAATTCGCATTTGAAACAGGAGATTCCAAAGGTCCCGACGTCTACTTTTTTAAATTGACATTGGAAAAACAATTAAGAATGTTAACAATAAACGCATGAATATTCCCAAATATTCACTTCAGCGACGCTATGCCCAGTCAACCGTACGACGCTTGTAGCTGAATAATTGAACTCCAAGAAGTAACTTAACTTTCTTGATTCCTGATATTCTAGGAGTACATCAATCGGGTGATTCTATATGTATTGAAAGAATAAAAATATCATGTTTATGATGATTAGAAATCGCCCTTACTTTCTACACTCTGCAGTGATCAGATAATCATATCGAAACCAAAAATAAAAAAGCGCTCTGATCCTTTCTGGAAAAAAAACATTCAAATACGCTTAGAATTACTACCCGTGAACTATTGTCTAGCCCGCTTCACATGACTGGAATCCGGGATTTTTTATCAAGTGACAAAGAAAATATCGCAATCTTTAGTGGGATTGGGCATTCGAATCTTTTCTTGGGCGATAAGAACGCCGACTTCTATCACCAGATGCACAAAATACTATTGAATGATTCTCGTTTGTCATGAACAATAAAATTTTCTACATTTAATGAGACCATCAGTCACAATATCAAAGATTACTAAAGTATAATTTTATACTTTTTCTTGAGGCCTATAATGACCTGTTTTCATTGTACGTCGAAACATTTTTTGCTTATATACTTAGATGAGGAATAAAATGTAAATTTTATACCCGAGAAGTATATTTGGAAGAAAATGAGAGGCCGCGGGGGAACTGTTATTCATTATACCCTTACCACCGCGTGGAGCATCGACGAAAAAAAATATATGCTGTAAAGTGTTATTGGAAATTTCAGACAAGGGAAAACTATCACGACCACGGAGAATTTATATAAAATATTGTTTCCTCTAGACGGAGAGGGATAAACACAAGAAAAGAATATACTGTCTATACTACAGAGAATTATATGACCGCATCGCTAAGAAATGATGTGACAAAATATGGAGAGTACCAATATTTCTTATACCAACCTCGGTAGGTAAAATTCTTGGGTTGCGCAGAGAGCGAGGCACAATTCCTCTGTCCCGGTAAGGTTCCGGGAGCAAAAAATCATGTGCTTGAAACTAAACTTTTTCGGGTACCTTCGAAAAATTCTGTAAGGAAAATTCTTTCACGAGATTACTAAATTTGCTCACAGAATGGCCAAATTGGTATTTGAAAGCTATATTTTTTGTACAAAAAAATCTTTTGAGAAAAGATGAATTACCAACTATGCATTCTGCGGAAATTCCAAATAATGTCTTGTTCTCATCTAATGCGCTTGTTCTCATCGTTCTCATTCGCACCTGAAAGATTTCAACGTGCAGACTCCAAAAGTAATTAATGATTGTCTGGTTCACGTTCAGAGATTCATGACAAGGCCATGGCTCTACTGCTGAGTAGTCGAGTAAGACGAAGGCTCTCCTCCGTTTTCTTGGTTTACTCTGAACCGACATGTCTGATTACATTCCTGACACATGCACTGCCGTGAGGATCATTTCGAACGACGATTGCTCGTCACGGTGCTAAATGCGAAGATACAGTCGAATGCACATAGTAATTCTGCCCCTGATTTTGCCATGGTGGTGTCTTGTCAAACATCCAGTTGTCCTGCCCAAGAAGACCGTAGAGTTCGTCAACAAAAGTCTGCTCGTAAGCAAAAGCTCATAATTCGTGCATCCAGTTTCCATTACAGTATATCTCAATTTGAAATATGTTTGAAAAATACGCTTTTCAACACCACATTATTTAGTTTAGAACCTTATAACTAGTTTACTGGATGATTAACACTTTAACAGAGTTAATATTAGTTACAAATGTATGACATGCTCGTATAAGATTTATGTATAGTGATACTACTTTTGCGCCTATATTTCGTAAGTAGCTTTCATTACTCACCGAACGTCGGAATACCCCACTTCCTAACCATTTCCCAGTTCTTCTTGATGACACTGTCAATACTTATTCGTCTAACATCTAGGCGCCCATTTCACACATTTCAATCTCTTCCTCACAATACCTACACCGTCTCGCTATTAATCGCCCATCATGCTCTATTCCACCCTTCCTTTTTCTGAAACACACTATCCTAGTCTTGGTAATATTTTTTTCTGCTTGATCCTCTTCGAACGCTCTCACCCTCAGACACTGTCAAGTTCTAGAATTGTGGTTTTGGTCGTATGTATCCCTTTTCCCTCTCACAGCTTCTTGAGAAATTCCGTGCATCTTCCCATCCCGATTTCCCTAATGCGTGCCCTTCCTTCCTCCTCTTTCCGTGTTCATCATTTCACATTTTTCTCTCCCTTTACCCTTTTCTTTACCTATTTTATTTACTTTCCGTTTCCCCTCAGTTTTCTTTCCACCCAATATTCTTCCGTACTCTCTTCCCTGCTGCCTAGTTCCCTTTTCTCCATATCTTGCAATTCTCTTAATCCTCTCAAGCTGCTCATTTCTAATTTTCTTTTTTTGTTTTCTTCCTCCTCCTGGCCATAAGCTTCCTCATTCTTCTTTCTGCCTAAATTTATTCTATTATGGTGTCGCCTGTCTCTTGTCTTTCAATCAGTTAAATAAAGTTCAACCTCTCAATCCACTTCCCTCTTCAACATGAGATCCTCATTTCCTTCGCTCCAAGTTCTTCTAGTCCGCCACACATCTTTTTTGAAAATTAATTTTAGAGAATGTGCAGATTATTCCAAATTCAGAGTTCTTCAAGATTTATCAGATTAATTCGCAGAATTCGAAAAGAACTGTAAGGTTGTGAGACAAGTAACGTCAACGTGAGCGGACAAAGAACTGCTCCACATCTAAGATATGCTCTGTAAATTGAATTATAAATGCCCCCACACGGGTGGGGTGAAAACGATTTCAGTATTTTTATGAGATAAAAATATCTGTGGATCTAACAATGTTATGGTTTAATTCATTGGTTTGTTATGCATTAGAAAAGTCACTACCCAGGATATGCAGCAAGAAGTAAAAGGTCTTTTTATTAAAAATAATGCTAGCTGCGGTTATGACTCCTTAGTTGTTGAGATTCTGCTACGACATTAAGAAATGAATTATTCTGTATGTTTTATACGTGTTCTGCGCTAAAACGAGAGTTTTATCATATTATAAATTAAATTTATTCGGGTTATCATCCGAATATTTGTAAATTATTTTCTAAGTTTCTCTTGCCCCACTTAGCCATTTTCTAAATTCAGTATGTTATGGATATTAACTGACCTTAATTTTCATAATTACTCGATAGAATAATTTTTTCTCTACAGGAGAACAAATTTTATTGAAATAAGTATCTCAAATATTGGTAGAAACGTCGTATTCTTGCTGTGCATTTTTAAAATTTAAGCTTAGAGCACAATGTCTTCCATAAAGTAGATCATTTGATAGAAAAAGGAATTGAAATATTCAGGCACTGGCAATGTTATTTGCAAAGATTATTTGCCCCGTCAGTCGGTCTTGTCCCGGTGTACTCTGCTCGAGTAATAACTTTTATTAAAAATATTTGAAAGTTCAAACAGAGACAAGATTACTACAAGGGTTCCAATTTTATTTTCATGAAATCTCTACAAGTAGTAACATGATAATCATATCCCAGATGAAAACTCTTGGAATCAAATTAAAGTATCAAAAAAATTCAAGATCCATGTATTTTTAGCATGGATGCATTTTGTCCATAGGAGAATTGTTTCCTTCCGAACACGATTTCCGGCTGATTCTACTTTTGAGGCCGAGGTGGACAGAGCATCCGTTAAACGATTAATACTCACATCTTTCGAATTAGTTCAATCTTCCAGTGCGCTATATAAAACGTTGGTGGGATCTGAATTTTCATAAAAACGAGGAATGTAAGCATATTGCTACTTGGTACTGATTTTCGGATCTAACTAATGACACTGATAAGTACTAGGACAAATACTTTAAATTGTGCATGACCTAATGAGTATGACCCGAATAGCACGAAAAATTCCTAGAACTTTCCAAGGAACGATGCTCATGTCCATCCTTGGTAACGTTCTGCTGAGACGTGCCTGGAGCGTTCCAAGAATGTCTCACTAATAAGTTTCAGGAATGAGCTACTGGGATTGTTATTGTTATTATCAACAATAATAACACGTTTCAATGAAGCGTTCCTCAAGGCGGACGTTAACGACATTCCAGGAATGTTTCTGCGACGTTTCGCTGAAACACTCTCAAGGTGCCCGCGCAACGTTCCTGGAATGTTCCGTGCTATAGGGTGATTAAAAGTAAGGTACTTTACTCGATGATTATTTTTGAATGGAGTGCCAATCTTTGCTAAAAAATTTCTAGCATTTCCACTAATATTACGATGGCACTATATAAAATCGTCAAATAAACGCATTTCTAAAGTTTTATTGAATAAATTCTGAATAATTTCACCATAGAGGTGACATGAATTTGTGACATTTCCTCATGAATTACCAGGTATTTCGGACGAAAATTTGGCTTGTTCCATTGCCTGACTATTAGTGCCTGACAATACTTGTTGACGTTGACCTACCTCGAAAGGAGGCCGTTCCACGAAAACAATGAAACCATCGACTCTTTGGTCTCATTAGTCAATTCTCAAAACCATGTTGGGTACAAGGAATGATAATTAGTCTTTGGATTAAATATTTGGTCTAAATGATTAAACTCGGAATTACTTCCTCTGAAGTTAAAAATATTATCAACTGTGAAAGTGAAAATCAGTGAAAGAATTAGAAAACAATTGTTGCATAACTTTTAGTGAATCATATTTAATATTTTTTTATACCGTCCAAGCTGGATACAATGATCAACGAAGGACATATTATTGAAAAAGTATCGTTCAATCGATCACTTTTTGTCCCGATAATGTCGAACATATTTATTCTGAACATTCCTCAATTTTTTACGTTGAAATCAAAATTTTCGACACAAAAAGACAAATACGAAACGAAATATTCAAACTTTCAACATTAGAACAAATTTTTCAGCACGGAAGAAGTTAATCTTCAATAAATAAATCTGCCCGCTTCACGGGCACATTCCCATCGCGTGCAGCTCGCTTCGCTCGCAAGTTTCAGCGCGCCTAGGGCACGCGTGCACCGGTTCTCGCGCTTCGCGCTCGATGATGTACTAGACTCGCGCTTCGCGCTCGTACATTTCAATAATTATGCAGATTTGGAAGTGAATTGAACAAAACAATATTTTTTAGATCCCAGTTAACCAATGCAACCTCATATCCCTAATTTATAACGTAATTAGAAATAGATGAATTTTTCATTTCTCGAAGCTCTTTTGGCTTTAAGGTACACATTCTCATCGTGGCACTCACGCTTCACGCTCGACTTTTGACGGAAGTTTTTATATGTAAGTTTATTATCTAATATACCTCCACAAGAGAAATCGAATGCGCTGTTTATTATACGAAAAACAAGTATATCACAGACCGATTTGATCCGTTCATTTTTTGGTGAGTTATCATGTTTACAGGCGGAAGGACATACAGACAGACACCATCGCCAAAACAAGATTTTCGGCTTCAGGGGGTCCTTCATCGTAGAGATCCGTAGAAAATCAAAAATGTATGGAATTTTGGGTGATGCTAATACTTTCTAAATCATAAATGATGAGAATGTAATAAAATATGGATGATAAAGTATTGATGATCTTGTAGGGCTCCCCAGAAGAAACATTTTTTCTTTCTGACTTTCTTTTTATTCGTCTGTTATTTGGCTAAAAATTCTCATTTTTTTTCTATTTCTGAATTTTGAAAATTCCACAACTCTGAAAAATGTATTTTTCTAAAAAAAAATCATTCGGATAATTTGTTCCACTTTTTACGTACTACAAGAAGACATGCTTACAATTTTTTAGTCTTGGAAAAATGAGTTCAAAGAAATTTTCAAAATTTTCCCCCTTTCCTTTTTTCGATCCAAAATAGAAGGTTAACGAACTCGACTTGTCTTTTTGGTCCTTCAAAATGGCTCCCAAAGCACGATCGAATATGATCTTTCTTTCGAAAGTTATCGAGTTCACAAAATGTTTTTGATTATTTTTTGTGAAATCAAATTTGGAATTTTCGATTTTTTGCGAAAATTCGAAAAGTTGTATTGACGATCTTGTAAGGCTCCCAAGAAGAA
>WSXT02012883.1:0-14510 GCA_011762715.2 Neuroterus valhalla
GAAGAAAACAAGAGAAGAAATGCGATTATTCTGATGAAGAATAATATTTTTTTACATTCTCAAAATATTACAAAATTGACTATATGTACGTTAAGGAAAATAAATGCATTATCTGTGAATCTTTCATAATAGATTAATATTGATTCAAATAATGTACGCTTGATTGAAACGATTTGATATAAAGAAGAAAACAGTAAAAAAAAAGAGACGCGCGCCTTGGCGCGCGTTACTCTTCTAGTCAGTTTCAAGGTCATGTATTGTCACAGAATTTTATAATCACAAAAAATTACATTGGTAAATATTTTATTGGTAGAAATCTATAATTGATCATATTTCAATAAATTTACATTATTAATTATTAATTAATTATTTTAATAAATAGTTAAGGGCATGTGAATGAAATCGTACTTAAAAATTTGCAAATGTTATTATATAGTTGGAAGGAAAAAACTTGAAAAAATGTTACAAAAGAAAGGTCGATAATGTAGGATTTTGACTGTGACTCACGCCCTCAAGGTCATGAAATACTTACCCAAATGCCGATTTCTACTATACCGACATTTCCCCCAATTAACACACAAAATGAGATATCGGGTTGCAAAATTGCGAATAAAGAAAAAGCCTTCTAAAATAGAAGGTACATTGTGTATCTAGAGTGTGGAGAAGGCTGTTTTCACACGAGGCGGAATAGCCCTACTCAGTCCTGTAGGATTTTTTAATCTCTAAAACACCTACCACCTGCAGCCGAATTTTTTTATTCAAAACGCTCGCATTCGCCTGAACATTTGGTCAGAGGAGTGGAAAACTGCAGAAAACTAAAACTCCTGAGCGCAGTCGGTTACCGACAGGCGAGTTTAGATGTAGACATTCGATAGCATCGAATGACTAAACCAATCCTCGTCGTCGAAATTCTCGCTCGGCAGTAATTAAACGTGGTGAAAACGCGACTGAGCGAGGATTCCGAACGGTCACCCACCCGAGCGCTAACAGCGCCCGTGCATGCTTGGCATCCGAGATCCTGCACGAGTCGAAAATCACCACCCATCTACTGCCGTCGGTTCGTTAACTTGGTTGATTTTTTCAAATTGAGATAACGGCCATGCCACGCTACAAAAACCAGTTCCCGTCCGATCACTGAAGTTAAGCATCGTTGGCGCGGTTATTACTTGGATGGGTGACCGTTCAGGAATACCAGGTACATGTGCACGTTAATGGTACAAAAAAAAGGAAGAAGAGTTATCAAGGATAATGCAATAGTTGACATATCAATAAAAAAATATCGAAACTTTAAACAAGAAATAGTGCAATTTGTATATTTTGTGTATAAAGATTATTCTTGTTGAATTGAACAATTTATTGAGCATATGATCCTGACATTGTTATCAAGGCCAACTAAGAATCAGATTTCCTCTTATCAATTAAACATAAATATCTCATCAGTGTTTGAAAATACATCAAGGTTAACATATCTTTCTGATACATCGGTACATTCTGACGCAAGTACAATAATAATCAACCAATTTATTGACAGGTGAAATATTTTTTTCAGAAAAAGGTATAATAATACTGTAATTCTCTTTTATCTTACCAATCATGGCGAATATTTGTTTATCGAAGCCGTTAACATTTTACAAAAATTATTTCAACTGGACGTTATAAACAAATTCTTTCAGGGTGATATATGCATTCTTATCCTTACCCCTATCCTTTTTATCCTTATTTTACTCAATCTTACTGTAGCAATTGAACTTCCATTACACTTTTATTCTACTCCTGCTTTCTTTTTCTCTTTTTTTCCATTTCTTTACTGAAACTTCCCATTATCTCTTTCCCACACTCTGTCATCCCCCTTCTTTCATTCCGCTAGCTTCTTCTACCTCTTTCATCCAATCTTCCCTCATTCCCTCTTCCCCTACAATGTCAACAGTCTCTTGCCATCCTCCCCTCTCTTCCTTTTCCCTCATACAACTATCCCATGCATGCTCTCATGTCTCCTCCACCTATCCACATACTCTGCATTTTCTCTCTCCATCCCTCTCCCAATACATTGCTTCCTCTACTTCATTTTCTTGTTTCCATCTAGCTATTCATGTCCATCTCCCTTCTCCCCATCATCTGTCCAGATATTCTGGCAGTCTTCTCTTTTTAGTACCTTATACCATTTGTTGTTTCCTTATTCCCCTATCTTCTACCATCTGTCTATCATTTCCATTTCTTTATCCTTTTCTTTCAATTCCTCATAACCTGTAGTGCTTACACCTCTATCTCATGATCTGTAAAAAAACTCTTTCCCTTCTCCTTCCCATCACCTTATTTCTACTGCCCTATCTCATCTTTCTTCTACTTCTTCGCAACACTTCCCCGCTAACTCTCCTCCCTTTCCCCTTATCTCTGCTCCGTAACTTAACACCGGCCATGCCAGCTTATCGAACAACCTCATCCACATCTTCCGCTCTTTCTTAAACTTCCCCTTTCTATCTTTTTCATTTGTACTGAGCCTTAGTATTTTTCTATCTAGGTATTTTTCCAATCCGGCAATTAAACCCGCCACTCCTTCCTCACTATCCGCTAAGAGCACTATATTATCCGCATATGCCATTGTGTACATTTTTCTACTATTTAGTCTTACTCCTCTAAATTTTTTTCATCTCCCTTTCCAAATCTGAAATCGCAATATTAAACGGGAGTGGACTTAGCGGACAATCCTTTCTTACACTTCTAGCCAACCAAAAACTATCTCTTATCTGTTGACCCACTCTCACCTTACTCTTTGTCTCTCTGAAAATTTAGGCTACACTTTTCCTCAAGCCTTTTCTCGAACCCTTCTTGTCCATAGCTTCATCTAACTTCTCCCTGCCTAATGAATCAAACACTGCTTCAAATTCACAAACATTGCAGTCAAGCCCCCTTCTTCTCTCTTAATCCTTCTATTTGTGCTATAATTGATAACGTGGACGTTATCCATCCCTCCTATATCTTTCCTGAATCCTGTGTTATTCGGTGGAACTACCTTCTTTTCTTCTACTTTTTTCTCCAACCATTCTAAAGCTATATTTATGTATCTAATACAATGTAGGTATCAGACCCCCCCCCCCCTCCCTCCCTATAATCTCCAATCTCTTTCCTTTTTTACTATAGGCACCACATTCCTTTCTTTCCATATTTCTGTCTAGCCTTTCCCTCTTTTTACCCTATTGCGCATTATTCACACCCACTCTTTTCATTCTTTCCCTACATGTTTCTATACGTCATTCGGTATTTTATCCATCCGTGCTGCTCTTCCCCTCTCCCACTGACCTTATCGCTGTCTATATTCCTCCATTGTAATATCCTCTTCTTCGCCGTTTTTCTCCCCTCTTTCCCTCCTCTTGTAATTTTCTGTCCCATTCCTCCTAACAATTCCATGAAATATTCTTTCCATTCTAACATTTCCATTTTTCGATTAATTCTCTTTTTCTTTCCTTTTTTCCTTCTGTATTCTCCTGCACTGCTGTTTCTTTTTTTCAACAGTATCCCCTACTATTCTTTTTACCTTTCCTATCACCATTCCCATATCTTTATTTATATTTCCTTCCCCCATTTCCTCTTCATCTTTTCTCTAAATTCTTCTATTTCCTCCGCTGACTCTGCTGCCCTTTTCCTACTTCTTCTTTTTTCTTAATTTCCTTCGCTAATTCCTGTTCATCAGTTCTTCTTCTCTCTACTGTCACTATTAATGTGAGATCGTCCGTGTCGACGTAATCCTTATTCATGATTTCCTATTGTTCTCCCTCACCTCATCCACCACACTTACAAGAATTAATGTTTGTGCATGTAATATTTACTATTTTAATCAAAGAAATTTTCTTTTTTGGTGAAAATAATTTTTCTAATGAAAAGGTATCTTTTCTATTTGGAGAATAGTTACTTTCCATCAAAATTAATCTGTTTTGTTTACCCTCAACTAATTTGGTAGAAAATTCAAAATTTGGGGGCGAAAAGGAGATCGATGCAAGCGTGGAAGGGGGTGGTCACGTTTCTCTCGGGACACTGTTTAGGAAGGGGGAGGAGCCCGTTTCAACAACAGCCGGTCGAGGGAACTCCGATCGGCGAGGGAGGCCTACGAGTTTGGAACAACTGAATAGAGCGGCTTCGTGCTCGTATATCATGGGGGCCTAAAGGCCGAACTGTCTCCCCATTGAATGGCAAAAACGGATAAACAAGCAGCGAAAGTCGACATAAGGTAAAAGAAAAAGGGAAGAAGATCTTGAAGGAGTAGAGAAGGCGGGGAAATTCAGGAAGAGCAAAATAAAAAGGGAATCGCTGGAAAGAATTTGATTGTTAAAATGATCAAGGAATTGAGAGAAAATATTTGGAAGACTGAATGATTCAAGCAGGAAAAGGGACGACACTAAGGATAAGGTGGGAAAGTTAAAAGGGAATTTGATAAAGTGGTAAAAAGAAAAAAGGAAGTATGGAAAAAACTGGAAAGTGTAGAGAATAAACTGAGAATAAATGGATAACGATTCGATTCTTCAATCCTTCCCCATCTTTGTATTAATTAACTTTCTTGATCTTTTTCTCCTAATTCTCCAAGGTTCACTCCAACTTCCTCTCCTCTATGTCTATCTGTAAGGAACTGCCTTCTTTCTTCTTCCCATTTCGTTAACGCAGTCGCCTCTTCTCTTCTTTCCTCCACCTCCTTCAGCCATTCCTTCCCTAACTCCCCTCCCTTGCCCTTCCTTAGCTTTTCTTCAAATTTCCATACCCTTTTCCCTGCTCTGATACCCAATTCATCCCTTCGCGTTCCCTCTCTCACCATATATCCAAGTGTCCTCCAATCCACTCGTAGAGTCCACCTCACATATCGTTCCTGTAACCTCTCCATCTCTTCCCTTTCCTTTAATCCCCATATTTCTGCTTTATATCCTCGAAGCGGCCATACCAGAGTATCAAACAACCACATTCTTCTTTTCCAATCTTTCTTAAAATTTTTTATTCCTATACCCTATACCTGCTTCATTACCCCTGCCACTTTTTTATTCTCTTATGTGTGTATTATGATCTCCATTTTCTTGCAAGGTGTATCTCAAGTATTCAAAATCTTTTACTTCTTCTATCTTCACTCCCTCCCATCAACCACTCCATACTTTTTCTTTCCCCTCATTTTCTGAACCTCATTATCTTCGTCTTTCCTACATTCAATTTCAATTTCTTCTCATCGAAGTATTTTTCCAACCCTGTAATTAGACCCGCCATTCCCTCTTCATCTTCTGCCATCATTACTATATCATCTGCTTAAGCCAGCGTATATATCTTTACTTTTCCCATCTCAACACATCCCCATCCTTTTCTGCTCATTGCTTCTCCCAAGTTTGAGATTAAGATATTAAATAAAAGTGGGATCAGAGGACACTCTTGTCTTACTCCTCTCACCAAACAGAAGCAATCAATCTCACGAAAGCTTTTTGAAACTCTACATGTACCTTTTTCCACCATAACCTTTTCTGTCTCTTTCTGGTCCGGAGAATCGAACGCTACTTTTAGGTCTACGAACATAGCTATCAAATCTCCCTTTTCCTTTTAAGTCCTCCTATTTATTTTATAATTTACAACGTATATAGTGTCCATCACCCCCATTCCTTTTCTTAACCCCGTCTGATTTGGCGGAACTATCTCTTTTTCTTCAACTTCTTTCCCTAATCTTCCCGATAATACCGTTACATATAAATTTTACAAGGTTGGCATTAGCGTCACTCTCCTCTAATCCTTAACCTGCTCTCCTTTGCCTTTTTCAATATCGGTAACACTACCACTTCTTTCCATATCTCCGGCCAACCCTCCCCTCTCCATATCCTATTGCACATTATCCATGCCCATTCCTTTAGTTCATTCCCCCTATATTTTCATGCTTTATTTGGAATTTCGTCCAGATCTGGAGCTTTCCCTTCTTTCATTATTCCCAAAACACCATCTCAATATCCTGGTTCACCCTCTTCCTTCTTTTTCTCTCTTCATTTTCTACTTTCCAAACCTCTCCTTCTGTTCTAACCTTGTTCGCCTCTTCTTCAAACCTCCTATTTTCCCTCTCTCTTTTCTTATCACACATATCAGTATATTCCTTCTTTTTTCTTCTGTATTCAACTCCACTACTTTTTCCTTTCCTCCATCTTCTTAGTCCCTCACTCACTTCTTTCTTTTTCTCTTAACATTCTTCATCCCATCCATTTCCGTTCTCTCCCCCACTAATTCTTTCTTACTTCTGTCCTTTAGCCCTCTTTTTATTTCTCCTATTGTTATTTCCCTCTCTTCATTAACATTTGCTTCTCCCATTTTTACATACTTTAGCTTCTCTTTTAATTGCCCTTTTCCTTCTATTGACCAATACCCTCTTCCTTTTCTTTTAACCTTTACCTTTACTCCTTTTTTACCCGTATCCTTGATACTCTTCTCACCCTCTAAAGTCAGTATTAATGGAAAATAATCAGAATCTATATGTTCTCCTACCTCTAGTTTCTTGACTTTCTGTGTTACCTCGTCGTCTACTATGACATAGTCAACGACCCATCCTTTTTCACCTCCAAAACGTGTATATTCACCTTACTCATCCCACTCTATATTTCCGTTGATGATAAAACGTTTAATTTCCTCTAAGCACTTTAAAACCTTCTTCCCTTCCCCATTAAGTATGTTGTCTTTGTATTTTCTTCTTCGCTCTTCTCCCCATTCCCTTCCTCCTCTATCTCCTGTTCTTGCATTAAAATCTCCTCCTGTAGCACGCTTAACCCCCTCTTCATTTTCTTCCATCAGTTCTATTATCTCCTTAGATTCCTTCTGCACCTTTCCATTCATATTCACTCTCACTATCTTTCATCTTTCTCCTCCCATCCTTATCTCTCCTACGAATAATCCTTCAATTTCTTCCTTTATTACTCTACTATTCTTGTCTGTTAGATATTTCTTTTCCATTCCCATCACCATTCCTCCCATTTCTCTGCCTTTCCTATTCCTCCTCTTTGCATTTTGAATCTGCCAACTGTAACCTCTTGGTGACCTTCCCCTTACTCTTCTTCATCCTTTTTCATCCAGCTACGTTTCTGTCATCACTACCACCTCCCAACGCTCCAAATTTCTCATCAATTCTCTACCTTTTTTCTCCAATCCTGCTATATGAAAGTAAAATATTTTCCATTACCCTTTTCTTTCCTTTTTCTTTTTGCTTTCTACTATTTCTTATTCCCCCATCTTCCCTCCCTTTCTCTTCTAGTCCTTTGACCCGGAATTTTCACTAACTTTATTGTCCCTTCATCTCCATCCCACCATATATCTTGTATTCTTATTTTCCCATACTGAACCCACGTCTCCTTTCCATTCTTTTTCTCCTCTTCCGCTATTTTTCTTAACTTATACTGCATATTCCTTTGTTCCTGTTTCCAATTATCTTCTATTTTCTGTCCACTTACCTAAAACTGCCTTTTCATCAACATAACCTCCCTCTCATCTTCCCTATTCTTCAGTTTTATCAGCGCCATTTTATCCCTTCTTCCATTATCCCTTCCTATACTCCTTACTTCTTCTACCAGTACCTCTGCATTTTTCCTATCTAGCACTTCTTGTACAGCTTCCTTCAAATCCCTCTGCTGCAATCTCATACCTTTAAGCACTAAACTATTCCTTCTTTCCTCTCTCCACTCCTTTCCATTTTCCTTTCAATTTTTTCAACCTTGCCTTATCCCCATCCTCCTTCTTCATCTCCTCTCTTCAACTTTATGGACTGCGTACTGTATTCTTTCCACCTTACTTTCTAAATCCTCTACTCTTTTCTTTGGCTTCTCCTACTTCCCCAGCGGTTTCTCTAGGCTCTGCATGCTTTTCTTCAAGTTTTCCGTAACTTTTCCCCATCTTCCTCCTGAGTTCCACCATTTCCCGTCTGATTCCTGATTTAATTCTTCCTCCATTCTTCCTGTCTCTTTTCCTGCATTTCCATCACCTCTACCATCATTTCACAAATTTCTTTTAAATTTAAGTCTTTCAATATCCCTCCAGCCTCATCTCTGTTAACATCCATCCTCTCACTACTTTCTTAAAAATATTTACAGTACTTTAAAAAAATTGTTGTTCATGTAACTTAGAAAAAGATATTTCTTTATTGTTGGAATTACGTTCTTCTTGGAGAAAACTCCTTAACTGAAAGTTGTGTTATTTTTTTGAAGTTACAAAAACAATTATTTATTTCTTACCATGCACCTGCAACGAACAAAATTCATCGAAAAGTATTGTTTCCATTTTTAATATTTTATATACCAACACTAATTGAAAAGACAAATATTTATTTAGAATTGTTAAACAAAGTTTATCAAACAGAATAATAAATAAATCAAATGATAAAATTCTAAGTGTTGAAATTTGAGAATTTCCCTATTCGGAAATCTCACAATTCAGGATTTTTATGTAGTCGGGAATTTCATCATACCGGGAATTTTTCATTTCAAATGTTTTCTTTTTCGAAAATTATACAGTATCGGGAATTTTATTTTTTTGAGTATTTCGATCATATCGAATTTTCCAATTTCAACACAGTTTCCAGTTTATCGACTTTCATTCATTCACAAGCTTTATCATCGATATCGTAATAATTTTCTTGCGATAAGGCAAATTCTTACCTACGCGTTTGCTGACGTCACGTTGATAAATATTCGTTAAAATTTCCCTAAAAAATCGGGAATTCCGAGATTTGGATAATATTTGCAAATTTGACCTTGAATTTGTAAAATTCTGAAATAAAAAATCAAAGTCAGCTTGCAGTCTCGAATACAGGTATGATCGGTATTGAGACAAACCAGTGATCGAGCGTACCCCTAGACCACAGGCTGACTGATAGGAAATCGCAAATAATGAAAGATTATCTGCAGGTAGAAATTGGATATAGTTTCACTTTATCTGTGGTTTTATTACAAATCTTCCATGAAGAAAATTCCACGTATATCATCATTAACTTCATTCAAACAATTAGATATTGAAGTAAAAAATTTTGCCTAAGTCAAATTTGAAATCATTTCCATTTTTTGTTGTTGGCCATTAATTAATATTGAATTAGATAGATAGATAGATAAACGTTTATTCTCCACCTCTTATCGCCTTGCCTTCCTCACTTCACATCGCACGCATAAATTTATTTCTTACTCCTCCCCTCCTTACACATCTTTCTTTCCCATTCTTCCTCCTCCTTTCTTCTCCCCTTTCTTACCTACTCCAACACTCCCTTCACCCATGCAACCGCTCTTTTGTACCCTCTTCCATGCAATACTACTTCCATGCTCATCCCTCACACTTCTTTCCACCTCCTTCTAATTTTTTCAACAAGTGTTCCACCTTTGCATACCCCTTCCTACACAATTCACATACTCTCTTCTCTTCAGTAAGCCAGAACCTATTAAAACCCTCCATACTTTCACATCTCATCCTCGCTTTAACCTCCTAACCTCCCTTCTCTCCTTCCTCACACAAACATCGCTCTCTCTCTCTCTCTCTTAGCACAATCTACCCATAGCTCTCATTGAACCTGGACCCTCTTATCCTCCCCTCCTTACTTTCCTCTACTGGACTTCTTCTCACTTCATCTCCATGCATACTATTTTCTTTGAAAAACCTTTCTTTCTCGTCCTCCTTCTTTCTATCCCCTCTCCTGTTCTTCTCTTACTAACATTCCCTCACCTACCTACTACCCCTCTATTCCAAGAATTTCTCCTCATACATTCCTCCGAAATGGGAAACCCAAACACACGAACGCTTTCACTTCCTGCACCACCGTCCTCTCCCACTTTCAATTCTTCCTTCACCCCCTCCACCTCCTTTTCTGAACACCTTAACCTTGGACTTTTCTGCCTTCAACTCTAACCGACTTCTATACAGGTATTTCCATAACCTCTTCAGCACTACTCCTTCCTACCAGTCCTTTCTCTAACTTCTTCTCCATGTCAGCGTCAAAATCGCGAAAAGCAATTCCTCAACCCTCTATCTATCCCCTCCTCTTTCCTTATCTTTCGTCTCTTAATAACCCTTCTCTACCCTCTCGATTAGACCTCTCTCTACTCCCATCTCTTCCATTGCCTCCTACAACCTCCCCCTATCCACTAATGCGAATGCAACCTTGAGATCTACGAAAAACGCGTAAACTTTGGACTTTTCTCTCCCTCTTTCTCTATCCACCAAGTGCAGGAAAATATGGATTGTATCGATAGTGCTCCTACCTGCTCTGAATCTTGCCTGCAGTACAGCTTCCATTTGATATAATTTCGTAACCTCTTCGCCAATAACATCGCGCATACTTTGTACACTGTATTCATTAGTGTAATTCCCCTATAAGTTTTCTGCTTATCTCTATCCCTATTCTTACATAGTGATATCATCAGCATCTTCCTCCACACATCTGAAAATCCCTCAAACCTCAATACCTTCTTTACTACCTCTTCTGAACTATCTCTAACCGCTGGTGTACCAAATAGCCATGCTCCATTTTGCACTCCATCCAAGCCTGCTGCTTTTGACCTTCCTTACCTTCTTTTTTTAATCTCTATTTCCCCGACAATTAACTCCATCTCCATCTCTCCACTTCCTACTTCCTGTTTGCTCACTTATTCCCTCCTCCCGCTTTCTGATCCTATTTATTATCTTCCATACATCCCCTTCTGTCCTAAACTTTTCAACTCTTCTTTAAGATCTTTCTCTCTTCATTGCTCTTTCCTTTTACACATTGACCCAAACTCCTTCCTTTCTACATTTCCTAACCCACTACGATTTCGTCATTTCCTTCTTCTTCTTTCTGAATACTTTTGTTTGCATAAACCCTTCTACTTTCTCTCTTAGCTCCTGGTATTTCTCTATAGCCTCCACTGTCCAGATCTCCCTCTCTATTACTAATACTTCTTCTGATGGTCTGGCTCTGTCCTCCTTTCACCTGCCTTCTTCCTCTTCCTCCCCTATTATCAAACTATTTACGACCACTCTCCCTATCCACCATCCAGTCTCTCAAAATCTTAGCCTCCTCATTATAAACTACTTTTTCCCACTCTTTCTTTGATCCATTCAATCCCATCCCTATTGTACACGGTCAAAAACTTGCACTTCACATGGAAGACTATAGATAGAAGGCACATGGTGGGCTTAGCGGGAAGAGACAGAAGATTCAGTACGTTTTAAGAGTTTGGTGTAAGGGGGAAAAAAGGAATGACATAGAAGAAAATAAGAAATAAGGAGAGGATAAAGAAAAGGCTACCGAAGGGATGCAGGTAGGAGGTGCAAGAATTTAGGAGAAAATATAAAAAGGGTAGATAGGAGAGGAGAGGTAGGAGATAAGTAGGTAGGAGATAGGAGGTATATGTTAATGAATATTGAAAAAAGGGAAATAAGAAGAGTCTAAGATTATAGGGAGAGGGGGATGCTAATGCCCACAATATGAGGCATGCCTCGTATGTATGATATATATGAGAATAGTTTCAGGGAGGTTGTAGAAAGGTTTATAGAAGGAAATATAGGCGATTAGGAATCGGGAAAAAGAGATAAGGAAATGCAAGTAGCAGACAGATTAGAGAGGATATTCGGATCAAAATAAAATAAATGTCGCAAGATGATAAAGAGAGACAGAATTGACAAAATATCTGGAAAAAAGATGAAAGCGAAAGAGATGGATAATAATAGCTAGATGGAGACTAGGAAAAAATGAAAAAGAAGCAGCCTATTGGGAAAAGGATGAAGAGAGAAGATGCGGAGTATGCGAATGGGTAGAGGAAACATGGAAGGAAGTAACGGATGGTTGTGGAAGAGGAATAGAGGAAAGGAGAGTATTACGAGAGAATGTAAAAAAATTTTAGGGGAGGAGGGACTGTGAGAAGAATGAGTGAAAGTGGTAGAGAAGGCTAGAAGGGTGAAAGATGGAGAATTTTGATGGTATAAAATTATTGGTCTGAACGAATCGTAATTCTGATTGCCTAAAATAATGAATAAAATTTTCGTTATTTGGTACTAATTTTTATCAAATTACATGAAGAGATTAGAAAATATAATTTCTGAAATTTATTTCTGACATCTAATTCTGCTATGCAATTTTGGAAAATAGGAATCAAACATTAAAACATAAAAAAGTAAATGTATGAGATGTAAATAAAAAGATTGAAAAATAATTCAATGTTTGGAATTCGACTTGGGTGAATGGTTAACGAGTGGGAGGTGTGAGGGACATTCACGTAATTGGACGTTTCAACGCTTACAGTTTGTTCCTTGCAAACGGAGCCTTCCGATTCAATTAATAGACATTGAATTAGAATAATCGAATATTTATGGTGTTTAGTCTCGCTTATGATTACTAATCATAACCTTTTAAAAGGCAGACTTAGACAGACCCATATTACAAAAGATTATGTTTCGGTTTCCTGGAAACTTTCAGTTAGGATATAAAATAAATAACCCTCTTGATTTTTGTATATTATTTTTTTATATTAAATAAATTTAACATTCAAAAATGTAGGCTCTGAAAGCTTCTTGAAGAAATAGCTCAGAAGGCATCTTTTAAAAACGGCTCAGGAATTTAGAACACTTCTTTGGTCATCTAGTTCTAGAAGGCTTTTTCAAAGAGGGCTCAGGACGAATTCTCTAAAGGTGGCTCAGAAATTCAGAACATTTCTCTGGCAATTTAGTTCTAGAAGACTTTTTTAGAGGGGGCTCAGAACGAATTCTCCAAAGATGGCTCAGAAATTCATAACACTTCTTTGGCAATCTAGTTCTAGAAGGCTTTGTCAGAGAGAGCTCAGGACGAATTCTCTCAAGATGACTCAGAAATCCAGAATACTTCCTTGTCAATCTAGTTCTAGAAGGCTTTGTCAGAGAAGGCTCAGAACGCATCTTTCGAAAATGGCTCAGGTATTTCGAACACTCATTTGTCAATCTAGTTCTAGAAGGCTTTGTCAGAGAGAGCTCAGAACGCATCCTTTTAAATGGCTCAGGAATTTAGAACAATTCATTGGCAATCTAGTTCTAGAAGGCTTTTTCAGAGAGGGCTCAGAACGAATTCTCTAAAGATGGCTCAGAAATTCAGAACACTTCTTTGGCAATCTAGTTCTAGAAGGCTTTGTCAGAGAAGACTCAGAATGCATCTTTAAAAAGCGGCTCAGGAATACAGAACTCTTCTTTGGCAATCTAGTTCTAGAAGGCTTTTTCAGAGAGGGCTCAGAACGAATTCTCTAAAGATGGCTCAGAAATTTCTTTGGTAATCTGGTTCTAGAAAGCTTTTTCAGAGAGGGCTCAGAACGAATTCTCTAAAAATGTCTCAGAAATTCAGAACACTTCTTTCGCAATCCAGATCTAGAAGGCTTTGACAAGAAAGGGCTCAGAACGAATTCTCTAAAAATGTCTCAGAAATTCAGAACACTTCTTTCGCAATCCAGATCTAGAAGGCTTTGACAAGAAAGGGCCCAGAACGCATCCTTTAAAAATGGCTCAGGAATTTAGAACACTTCTTTGGCAATCTAGTTCCAGAAGGCTTTTTGAGATAGGGCTCAGAACGCATCCTTAAAAAACGGCTCAGGAATGCAGAACTATTCTTTGGCAATCTAGTTCTAGAAGGCTTTGACAAGCAAGGGCTCGGAAGGCTTCCTTCAAAAATGGATCAGGAATTTAGAACCCTTCTTTGGCAATCTAGTTCTAGAAAGCTTTTTGAGAGAGGGCTCAGAACGAATTCTCTAAAGATGGCTCAGAAATTCAGAACACTTCTTTGGCAATCTAGTTCTAGAAGGCTTTGACAAGAAAGGGCTCAGAACGCATCCTTTAAAAATGGCTCAGGAATTCAGAACACTTTTTTGGAAATCTTGTTCTAGAAGTCTTAAATCAGAGATGGCTCAGAACGCATCTTTTAAAAATTGTTCAGGAATTCAGAACACTCATTTGTCAATCTAGTTCTGGAAGGCTTTGTCAGAGAGAGCTGAGGGCGAATCCTCTCAAGATGGCTCAGAAATCCAGAATACTTCCTTGTCAATCGAGTTCTAGAAGGCTTTTTCAGAGAGGGCTCAGAACGAATTCTCTAAAAATGTCTCAGAAATTCAAAACACTTCTTTGACAATCTAGTTCTAGAAGGCTTTGACAAGAAAGGGCCCAGAAAGCATCCTTTAAAAATGGCTCAGGAATTCAGAACACTTCTTTGGCAATCTAGTTCTAGAAGGCTTTGTCAGAGAGGGCTCAGAACGCATCTTTGAAAAACGGCTCAGGAATTCAGAACTATTCTTTGGCAATCTAGTACTAGAAGGCTTTTTGAGAGAGGGCTCAGAACGAATTCTCTAAAGATGGCTCAGAAATTCAGAACACTTCTTTGGCAATCTAGTTCTAGAAGGCTTTGTCAGAGAGGGCTCAGAACGCATCTTTGAAAAACGGCTCAGGAATTCAGAACTATTCTTTGGCAATCTAGTACTAGAAGGCTTTGTCAGAGAGGGCTCAGAACGGATTCTCTAAAGATTGGTAAGAAATTCAGAACACTTCTTGGCAAT
>WSXT02012894.1:0-14509 GCA_011762715.2 Neuroterus valhalla
GAGTCAAATATATTATCGAGCGCGAAGCGCGAGATCCTACGGACGCGCGCCCTAGGCGCGCTGATACTTGCGCGCGAAGCGCGCGATGAGAATGTGCCCGCGAAGTGGGCAGATTTTTATTTGAAGCATCATCTCTGTTGGTAGAAATTTTTTCTAGTCTTTTATTTTGTAGAAATTCAACTGTCTGGTTGAAAACCAATTTTTTTTCAGGCATTGAAATGTTTTTTTGAAATTTTGTATTTTTTATTGAATTTAACCATTTTTTTTAACGATTGAAACTTTTAATTTTCAGGTCGTTGCATAACAGCAATGTTCCGAAAATTCCACCCTGAGCACTTTGTCTGCGCATTTTGCCTGAAGCAACTGAACAAAGGAACTTTCAAAGAACAAAATGACAAGCCTTATTGTCACGGCTGTTTTGAAAAGCTCTTTGGATGAAGAGAGGCTTTCCTGAATCTTCCTGAGAAGAGTACTCGTATCATAACAAAATGATTAAAATAAAAATCATCGCAGTCTTCTAATCTATTAATACAGGGAAAATTGTAGTTCGTACCAGTTTAGGTCTCAGTCTACAAAAATTATCCGCAATCGAGACTAACGAAACGGCGCAATAATTAAAAAATAAGATAATTTCGTAAGATTCAGTCTCATGCGTGATTTTGCACTTTTTACTAATCTTTTAAGATCTCGAGTAAAGGAACTGAAGCCTGAGACTGAATTTCTTGATATAAAAATTGATGTCCAGGGAAAACCTTCCTACAGCGGATAATCATCAATTTGAAATACATAATGCATATGAAAAATTAGTTTTATTTGATCAATGATTGAGGCACGATCCATCTCAATGAACTCGATCTAAAATTAATCAATTCCAAGTTCATTTGCGCATCGAATGTATTATAATCAGGGGGTTAATTTATCCACTGTAGATAGGTTTCCCCTATATTAGGGCGGAGCGAGATTTTTTGTATTCACTATTCGGGCATTAAAGATAGAGCTCAATATAACGCATAAAAGCTGATTTTTTTCGTTATTCTGGTAAGAAATGAATATTTTAATGGATGGAAAGGATTTAGAAAATGAGGATTTTTAAATATAATTATCCTCCAAAACATATACGGCAATAAAAGAATTAGTTCACATCGTGAATTGTAATTGATTGTATAAAATCGTAATTTTGTATAATTCAAGACACTTCTTTGTACATAATTTGGTTGAAAATCAATTAATATGACTTGAATCCAGCTTGAGTTGTAATAATATATAATTAATAAGAATTCATTTTAATTAAATTGGAATTTTATTATAATTCCTAGATTTACATTTAAATGTACTGGAATTCCGTTCGAATGTCTGGAATATAATGACGAATAATTAGAATTCCAGTTAAATTTACAAGAATTCTATCAAAATTGACTAGGATCTAATTTTAATTTACCTAAACTGCTATATTTCTATTTATATGATCTATACTCAATTTTATTATTTAGAATTCTGTTCGTTAAATATTATTTAATTCAAGATTATAATTATAAAATTTTAAACCTTGAAACTCCAAATTTTGATGATTTTGGAGACGAAAAGTCATGTTTCCAATTCTATATCTTTTAAATTAAAGGGAATTTTGGAACTATGAAGTTGAAAATCATTCAACTTCCGAGATATTTAATAATTTTGTATATTTTTTTGGAAGAGTTAAAATTTCAAAAATATATGATTGAAAATTCAATTCGAACATTTTGAAATTGAAGATTCCTCAATAAGAAATATTTTTAATTCGAATTGATGTAATTTGGAACTTTTTTTGGAAAATTACATTTTTAAGATCTCTTATAGAAAATTCTTCAATTTTCATTCGAATTGGTCAAGAAGAAATTTTTACATTTTTTATTCTTTTTCTGCATTGGAAGCAGGAATTCTTCAAAAACATTTCAAATAAGTTGGAACTGGGAAACTTATTTGCTTCTAATAATTTCTTTCAAGATCCAAGGGGGCCATTTTATGATTCATAACATTTTTATTGAGCCTCAAAGGAGATAAAAACATGACTTTTTTTATTTCTAGCTCCTTCTTTTCTGAAATGTGAGTGAAAATGATTTTAAAACATTAAAAATTGTAGGAACTCATGAAAAGTTTCTACTTTTAAGATACATATTCCTTAAGATTAGGGCAATTTTTTATTTTGAACATTTCCATTGAGTTGGAAGTTAATAAGTCAGGGAATTTGGTTACAAATCAAACTAATGGTCAAATTGGAATATTCAACTGAATTATCCAAATGTTTAATAATGTTTCTTTGTCTATTCTCTTCCAAGATTTTGTTAAAAAATTCTTTATTGTGAGCTTCATCATAAAATATGGATACCAAACTAAAACGTTTGGACCTCCTTCAGATTTAGAAAATTAATATTTTTCGCTCCGCCCTATTATGATGAATAATCTGTAGCTAAAGAAAAACACCCTGTTTACGATCTTTATAGCTTCGGATAAGAAAGGTGCTAACCAAAGTCTGTTTTTACTAATATGTGGTTTATGAAATTAATTATTTAGGAAGAAATCATGAAGTTTTCTTCCATCAAGTTAGAAACTAATCGTGCCTAATGGACCGTTATAATAATCATTGTACTTTTTAGTAAGGGGAACCCTCCCTCCAATGGATAATGCATCCTAGAGTGGATGATTGATAATTGAAAATACTAATTTATAAGAAATTAATCATTTAATATAAATAAATTTAAAACACTTTGAGTCTAAATTGATTAAAATTTGTTGTTTTACACATACTTGTAATTTTAATTATCAATTATCCAATGTGGGTTGCATAATCCGCTTTAGGGAGGTCTCCCCTAGTTTTTTTTATTAGATTTTTGTTAAATACGTGCAAAGTGCATTATATATTTTTGAATTAATTCCTGTGTACAGATATTGTGTAGGAATAATTATTATCATTTTAACACTGTCTTTTGAGTTTGGCCTTTGTTGCCAGAGACATCAAACTTTTCAAGTTCTAGAAACATTTTATGAGTCGACAAGATTGGTGCTTACGAATCAATGTTAACTTTTTCTATCCGTAGGCATGTATCATAAATGTTGCCTATCATTTGACAATATTGTACTTTTTGTCCTGAGGAAAAAGTATAATTACAGTTATTCAAACTCTGAAATGCCGCTTTTTTCATAGATTAGACTTTTCATTCGGTCTCTCCCACACTTCCTATTTCTTCTTTAACTCATCTGGCTTTCCTACCTTCTTATCCATTCTTCTCCTAGTCCCTTGGTCCCTTCTTCCCTAAAATTTTTATTTCATTCTTTTGCCATCCTCTCTCCTCTTTTCCTCTCATCCAACCATCCCATGTCTCCTCTACCCATACTAGCTATTCTTTTCTATATCTTCTCCTCCATCCTCTCTACATATATTTATTAATCCTTTTCTTTTTATTACCTTACAATATTTATTAGGTCTTGATTACCGCATCCTTCTTTTTTCCTGTTTCTCACTTTCTTCCAACTTTTTGTAACACTTTCTTTTGACCTTCTTTCTATAATTTCAACTTCTCTTCGAATTTACACATTCCTTTTTCTTGCGTTTGTTCCTAACTTATCCGTTTCTCTTAATATATTATCTGGACTTCCCCTGTCTAACCCTAAGGTCCATCTAATTATCTTTCTTGCAACTCCTCTACCTCCTTGCATATCCATATCTCTGCCCTCATATCACTTATACCGGCCATGTCAGTGAAGCAAACAATCGCATGGGAAGGAAGGAAGAATTTTTATCATAGGGGGAGACTATAATGAAATAACAGGAGAGAGGAAAGAAAAAAGTGGTCGGAGGAAGGGCTATCCCCTTCTACCTATTCCAATCGCAAAGTAGTAATGGAAAGGAAATCATTAAATACATTGAAAAAGTTTTTCTTTCTTCTAATTTCTAAGGAGGGGGGCATAATAGACAAGGTTATTGATGACAATGATGTCAGTAAAAGCATAAGGTGGACATTTTATTTGCCGGTAAAAAACCAGGAAATGACCGGGAATTCAATTTAAAAACCGGGAAATTACTTGACTTGACCTAGACAATTCGAAATTTTACCGTGAAAATACGAGAAATGGTCGATTTCTTTTTATAAATTGAACAGAGATCTTCTCATTTGATTTGAAGAATGTAACGTTCCTTTATTCTGATTCTGACAATTTTAAAATATATCTATGCTTTATGTTGCTCTGTGAGATTTTTTTTTGGCTGACTCAAGTTTGATCATCAAATTGATGACAGCCCAAAAATACAGAAAGAATTATTTTCTCAATTTTTTCAAAAAAAATGTATTGATCACGTTTTATTCGCATTTCTCCTTATTTATCTGATTTGGGACAGGGGATTTCAGAAAACAATTATAGTTTTAATTTTAGGGTAGGGAGTTTCAGTAAAGAAATGTAATTTCACTTGGAACAGGGGATCTTTTAGATAGAACGGGACCTTTTCAAAATAGTTTGTATTTTAAATGAGAAGAGGAAATTGAGAAAATTGCTCTTCCAATTTTAAATTCGTCAAAATTTGAAAGTCCCCTCTACATAATTTAAAATGAATAAAGTACTTCAAGCAGTTTTTAGAGTAGAAATAGTATTTCAAATGAGAAATATTTCTAAATTATAACAGAAAACTTGTTTACATCGTCCATTGAGAATTCATCGTGTTTTAGTAAAAAATCAACTACTTGGTTCAAAGTTAAATTCTTTTGTTGGAAATTAAACTTTTATGTTGAAGGTGCATCATTTTAATTTAAAATCTACCTCTGATTGACAATGTGACTATTTTGTTAAAAATCAGTTCATCTATTTTTAGTGGAGATTCAAGTATTCAGTTGAACATTTATTTTTGAATTAAAACATTAACTATTTCTTTGAGAATTTATTTCCTTTGTTGAAAATTCACCTCTTTGATAGAAAATTATTCTTGATGGTTGAAAATAAATTTCTCTAACTAGAAATTTAACTGGTTCATCCTTAGTCGGAAATGATCTTTCATAGTTCAAAATTCAACTATTTGCATGAAAAATTGTCTATGGATTGATTAATTCGTTCGTTGAAAATTTACACATTTTGTTGAAAAAATGTCTTTTTGGCATGAAATCATTTTTTCCTTCGAAAGTTACTGCTTCTTGTTCTTCTTTACGATTAACAATCCAAGTTGGACATTTTTTATATTATTCGAAAATTCATCTGGTTGAAAACTCTTATGTTTGATTCAAAAAATAATTTTTGAGCCAAAAATGTAACTATTCTATTTTTGGTTAAAAATAATGATCTAGTTAATTCAAAATTTAACGATTTTATTGAAAAATTAGTTTTTTTGGTTGAAGATTCATTTTTGGACAAAATTTCAACTATTACAGTGGAGGGTCCATCATTTCAGCATTTCAGGTAAAAATTCATCTTTCTGGTTTACAATTGAACTGCTACAGCTAAACATTTACAATTTTATTGAAGATTCATCATTTTTTTGTCATGAGTAATCTTTTTCAACTGAAACTTTAACTTATTCCAAATAAAAATTCCATAGTAGTAGTTAAAAATTCATTTGTTTGATTAAATGAAAAATTTAAGTATTGAAGTTATGGTATTAAATCTGTTTGAAAATTTAACCCTTCCAGTTGTTGATTCTTTTTTTCACTTAAAAACTCTCATGTTTGGTATGAAATTGAGGTTTTACCTCAACAATGTAACTGTTCCATTGTCGGTTTAAAACAGTGGCGGATCTAGGATTGAGCTGTGGGGGGGGGGGGCTTGATAGTTGGGACAATCGCCACACAATCAAGGGACTTCTGGGGGGGGGGGGCTACAGCCCCCCCTCTGGATCCGCCACTGGTTTAAAACAATTATTTTTTCATTTCAAAATTCAACTATTTTGTTAAAACATTGTATTTTTTGGTAGAAAATTACTCTTTCTATTTGACCATTAATATTATCCTTGTTTGAAAATCCACCTTCATGGTTGAAAATTGAAATGCTTTAGTTAAATATTTATCATTTTAGTTGGAAATTCATATTCTTGGTTTGCAATTGAAACTGTTCCAGTTGGAGATTCATAATGTTATTCGAAAATTCATCACTTTGGTTCAACAATGAGCTATTTTGTTAACAATCCATTTATTTTTGTTATCGCAGATTAGTTTTTCCAGTTGTGAGTTCAACTGTTACATTTTTTGTGAAAAAATGTTATTTTTTCGTGGAGAATTTATGCAGGTATTTTTTTCATCATTAATTTATTTTGCAATGTTTGATCTGTTGTATTAGAGGATGTTTAGAATGAACGTCATGAATAAAAAAAAAAAGTTTGCTTTTTGCGACAAATATGAATGTTACTTTTAGTTGACCAGGAATTCAAAACTCTGCCAAATCGTCACCCTGATGAACGGCAAACAACTAAAGAAAATAGAGAAGTAGAAAGAGTAGGAGAAAGTTTGTTCAACAGAGGGTAGAGAAAAACCTAGGGAAAATATAAAATGATAGGAAGAGTGAAAATAAGATTAGAATATTCAGATGAGAAAGAAGTCAGGTAGCTGTAGGGAGGGATTAGGGAAAAAGAGGAAGTTTGAATTCGTGTTCATACTCTCTCCCTTGTACGGGCTTGAGAGTCTTTACAATAACACCTCTATCCTACATTTACTAACCTCTCCAGAGTGCGAGGCGGGAATCGAACCCCCAACCAGACCAAAAAAGGGGAAGTTCGAAGGGTTTAAAGATTCTGCCCCGGGCGTCCTTCAGCTTCTGTGCGCCCCTGAAGAAGAGTAGTGTGGATGAATGCAAAAGAATGAATTTAGGGTGTAATAAGTTTTGTGAAAGGAAAAAACAAAGAAAACAAAAATTTAAAGAGAAGGCAGAAAAGGCTCGAACGGAAGAAAAAGTATAGAAAGCAGTAAATAGAAGAAGGAAAAGACCTTATCAAGAGATTTGAATGTCAAAACGGGAAGGAAATAACTAAAGGAGCAGGAGAGGGAAATGAACGAAGGGGTGAAAGAAATAGCAATGGCGATAGGATCATTGAAAGTGGGAAACATAGCAAGTATTGAAATATCACAATTGGCCCTCAGCCCCGAAGTTGAAAAGTACAGACAATGAGAAAATGGAGAAAAAGAGATAGAAAAAGGAAAGTGGTGGATAGATGGGGAAATCAAGATACAATAAATGGTATGAATTGATAAAAAGAGAAGGATCGCCAGAATATTTAGAAAGAGGATGGGGGGAATATAATGGAGACTAGGAAATAAAGGAAGAGAAGCAATTGGAAGAAGGTTGAAGAGAGAAAATTAAGAGAAAGTGGCCTGTCAAAGGAGACACGGGGGCCTGTATAAGATGGATGTAGGTAGGAAAGAAGGATGGCATAAGAATGTTTAAGAGGGACTGAGAGAAGATGGATATTGTGCGTCCGAAAAGTTCGCAAATCCCACACTTTCCCGCAATGCATAGACGATGAGGAACGTAAGAAAGAGATAAAGAAAGGCAAGTAGTGGAAACATGGAAGAGGATAAGGTAATCAAGTTACAATAAATGATATAAATTGATGAAAAGAGAAGGATAACCAACATACCTCTGCAAAAAGGATGGGGGAAAAATGGGTGGACAAGAATAGCTTGATGATGGAGCATGCGGATGGAGAGAAGACGTGAAATAATACATGGGATGGTTTGCATGAGAGGAGAGGATGGAAAGAGAATGTTGAGAAAACTTCAGGAAGAACGGATACTGGGACGCTCCTAAAAATTAATTAAATCGCCATACCGCAACCGAATTCTGAAAACCTGGGTTTTGTTTTTTAAAATTTCTATTAGATTCTCTATCATTTTTACAAGAAAACATCGTACGAACAATAAATATATACGATACATAATTTCTCAGATTGCAGAAAGTATCTTGAAGTAATAATTCTACAATGGCAACGCAAAAATGAAATTGAGATCAACTATGTATAATCATTTTTTCTACGTAAACGTCTTTATTTTATTAAAAATTAAGTAGCAGTTTCTTCTTCTATTAAAAACCGTTGACTGAAGTGACAAATGCAGAGCGTTTTAAACCTACGTTAATAAACGATAGATCGACTTAATGTCGGCTGAGATAAACAGTTGAACTAATTGTTTCTGTAGCCTTTGGTACATGTTATGACAAAGAGATGATCAAAGTTTTTATTGTTTTTTTAAATAAATTCCTTGATTCCATTGGATGACTATTAACTTCTCGAAGAATTCATTGTCAATGACAAACCGTTTTCGAGAAAAATGACTTCTTCAAAATTATTTCAGACGTCAAATTCTGCCTGTAGTCACAAGGTCGCGGGTTCAATACTAGCTTTCTTCACATTTTTCAAACAAATTTTTTTTTTGTATTGGTAGGTTATATTTACATAATTTTAGAAATTTGACATGAAAATTAATTAAATAAACATTTCAATGCATAAAAGCCAGAGAAAAAAGATCAATAGAAGTAAAGGCAGCGAGGATCGAACCCGGAACCTTGTGAGCAGGTCGCTCTATTATAAATGAACAGACATCAATTACATCATTATTAAGGAATTTATACGAATGAAAAAAAATTAAACTCTGATCATATCCTTGGAAGGTATTTTGCGGGACCTATTATATCGTACGCACAGCGCTGATTTTGAATTTCTGAAACAATAAATGCACCTTCAATTTTATACTTCTGAAGAAAATATTACGAGATTTGTACAGACTAAACAATAAACAACATGTAGTCAGGGAATTGAAACTGGCTTAGTCAGGCAGTGACTTTCTTGAAAATTGATTTATCGCTGAACAGGTGGAGCCATTGGGAGTGCAGAAGCTCCTGCACTCGAAATTGCTGCGTTAGGGCCTAACAAAACTTGGTTTCGTTGAGCGCGTTGCGCTTCATCCATTTGTGCACGTTCCACTTCAAAGAGAACTGGTGCGACTAAAATTGCAGACGTACTGAAGAAAAACCATGTCAGAGTACACGAGACTGAATACAACCCTGAAAGAGAGAAATCGCTAAAGTTGGGAAGAGTTTGAACGAAGATTTTTTCCGAAAAGGTCATCAAAATTGAGGATTTCACGATGGATATTTTGAAAGAAAAATAAAATTACCTTTTGCACAAGAGCAAAAACATGTGCCTACATTGTAACTGAAATTTCGCACTCCTTTGGGGAACATTTCAGTGAGTCCTACTAAACGCTCAACAAGGCTCTCGTCCTGTAAACAAAAATTAAAATGGAGAAAATGGAAAATACAGCTTCAACGAAATTTAAAAAAGAGGGAAAATAGGGTTCTTTTTCATGAAAAAGGGGAAGAAGAAACGAAATATAAAACATTTATTCCTAATTATGTAGAATAGAAGAAACAATCTTCTTTTAAAAAAATGGAATATTTCAAAATAATGTTCGGTGATTTCTTTTGAATGATTTCTGCAATTAGATATTTTTTCTTAGAAATTGGATGCATTCAAGACGTTGGAAATCATTCTTTTTTCAAGATAGGAATTTAAGTGTCTCAAAAAGGCAACTTCAATTTTCTTTTTCATTTTTTTAGAAACCTTATAATATGAGGAAAATATACTGCAATTGCAAAGAAATTAGATAATTGGAAATAGAAATTGGATAATTTACTTTACCCTGAGCTCAATATACTAGGAATAAAAAAAGTTTTAAACCTATCTAAAATTATTATACAGGAAAAACTTGCTTCTGAATACTTGAATCCTCAACTAACAAAAGAATTTCACAACGAAAAACATGAGTTTTTCAGCAGAAAGATTAATATTCTAAAAGAATTGAAGCATTTACAATCAAATATATGATATCTCAACACGATACATAAAACAATAGTAAGATTTTCAACAAAGTACCGGAATTTTTGACCTACAAAGAAGGATTTTTAACTGTAAAAAATTCTTTTCATTAAAATACAAATAGTAACGTTTTCAACTACAAAGATAAATATTCCACCAAGAAGAAGAATTTTCTAATAAGAGAAACGATTTCAATAAAAAAAATGATTTCTCAACAAAGTAATAAATTGTCTATTACATACCTATGTTGCTTTTCGCAAGAAAAGTAAAAAATTGCCAATCCAAAAGTTTATTTTAAACGAAACAAAATAAATTTCTAACTGAATTATTGAATTTTCGAACGAAAAAGAAGGATTTCGTAGGAAACAGTTAAATTTTAACCAAAAGGAGTTTTTCCTCCTGTTGAAGATTCATCAACGGAAAACGTAATAGTTGATATATCAACCAACAGATATTTGCATTCAGGATCAAAAATATTTAAAGGGTGCGGAATCAAAAGGACTTAGTACTTCGGCGTTTTCCGATGTTTTAGAAAGAAAGGAATCCTCCAAAATTCTTTTGGAAAAGATTTTCATGTAAAAATTACATCAAAGAATTCAAAAATGCAAAAAAAACGATGTTGAAAATTTGATGGTTAGGCCCTTTTGATTCCTCCCTCTTCATTAAGATTCAACCAAAAGAAACAAGTTTAAAACGAGACAGTTTAGTTAAAACCAAAGAGATAAAGTTTCAATTAGAATGTGTAATTTTCAGCGAAAAAGAATATTTCTAACAGAAGAATCCATCATTCAACCAAATATTCGAATTCTCAACCAATAACATAATAATTCAACCAAAAAGATTGATTTTCGGATAAGAAGACGAATATCAACAAAATGAACGTATTTTCAACCAAATAGTTGATTTTTCAACTGAAAAAGATTTATTTTCAACCAGATGATAAATAGTGAAATTTCCGATCAAAAAATTATTTCAAGTCAAAAATGAAACAAATTTTTGACACGATACTCAAATTTGGAGCGGAAGAGATGAATCTTCTGCCGAAGTAATTTTTTTTGTAAAATAGTTCAAAATTTATTCGAAATTAGTTACATTTTGAGAAAGTGATTGAATTTTCAACTAAACAGTAGAATTTTCGATGAAACAAGATGAGTTTTGAACGAAAGATCTGAAAGTTGACTATGAAGAAGAAAAAAAATTAACGCAAAAATGGCGAATATTGGAAGTTGCTCGAAAAAAAGGTGAATAAGAAGAATCCTGGAAAGAATATTTTAAAAAGTCGGTTTAAAAATACGTGTCGAAGGAGCCATGCAAGTTGGAAGTGAAAATTGTAGGTGGAAGAATAAGAAAATAAGAGAAAAGATTCAATAAAAGATATAAGATAAATTGAAGTCGTGTAAGTAGAAGTAAAATCATGTAGCACATCAACACGCACATTTTTGTAAAATCTGTTTTTTAAAATTCAAGTGTTCGTGCAGAATCTTTTTTACATTTTTAAGAAAACATCCTCAAACTTAAAAAATGGTTCACACTGAGAATTTGTTTAAAGCAAAGAGAAGTATAATTTACTTTGTTTCTTTTATGTCAATATAATATATCATTTTTCACTTGAGTTTCAAACAAGGAGAAAGATCGAAAATACAATATCATTACACAATGCTAGACAGTGCTTCATAATTATAAGAATATTTGACAACACAATAGTTTTCGATTATAAACAACTATTTTGCACTTGACGAACGCTCTTTATATCGATCACGATCAATAATACCCAGTCTGGATAATTTTTGCTCTCTTAATTTATTTGCTTCATCAAGATTAGATTTTTTTCGAAGTTAACGCAAGTTCTTTGCAAAGTTTATAAATAAAAGAAAAATATATACATTAAAGAAAAAAATTAATCTGGAACCACCAATCCCTGATGAATTTAATTAGCTTCTATTAAAACAAAGTAGCTACAATAAGATATTTTCCGGAAGTTGAAAAACTATACCTGGTAGTTTTTTATTTTAAACTAGTTATCTTATTTAATTTCTTTGAAATAGTGGAGATTGGAAAATAGAACTTACACTTGGGACACAATAAAGAATCAATTATTTTGATAGTATTCAACGAAAATTCTGAAATTATGACTTAAATAAAATATTTTAAAAGCTGAATTCACGAGTTGAATTTATACCATTTTTTCGATATACAAATTACTGCATAGCATATTAATAAAACTACAGGCATAAACTTTGTTTACAAATTTAAATCTTGATTTAGAAATTAGAATAGCAAAACCAGTCCAAATTCCAAAAAATGTGAAAGAGAATCCTTGTCGGTCATGGCCAAATCTAACCTAAAAACTCATACTCCAACTAGAGATGAAACTTCGAATTTCTGTTCCTTAACAAAGAAAATGTTAAGATAAGATTAACCAAAGGCTTAATCAGGACTGAGTTTCAAGCTTCATTTCTATTCATCCGTAACAAAAAGAAACCCTATTTATTAAAATTGAACCAAAAGCAAAAAGTTTGACCAAAACTTCACAAAACTTCATTACGTTCCTATGCACAAACGGAACGATGAATGAATAAGAATCAAAGAGAGGTTAGAAATTAGACTTGAGGAATTATAAATCCGGTAAATTACCTCTTCGTATTCCTCGTCATCGTCAGGAAGAATGGCTTTTACTTCAGGAGATCTCATGTCACTGCTTCCCATTCCGCTGTCCAACTGTTCTATTTCTCCGGTAAAATCCATGTGCAAAAATGGGTGCTTCGGAATCCGGGGAAAAAATCTAAAAATTATTGATTCAGGAGGCTCTGATCCAGCAGTTTTGTCGTATAAGGGGCCTTCTGTTTCAACTTATTTCAAAATTCACGATTTTCGGCGTTCAGAAAAATGTCAGGCCTTTCAGAAAAGTTTCAGTCGTTTCGGTGGCTTTGGCGTTCAGCACATGTTCAGAATATTTCAGACATTTTCTCTCTCGTAAGAGCGTAGGCGTCAAATAAGTTGGGTATTTCAGGTTGGGATGGGTGGGTGGGAGAAATACAAGATGGCTGAACGCTGAGGGCCAAACAATGATACCAATTGCATAGGACAAGACTTTATTTATTTATTAACTTTTGATTTTTTACCATTAGTGTATTATGATAATATGTTATATTCTACAAATGCTATTCAAATCAATGTTGAAATAGGTGATTTTCTATTAATAATGTTTTTTATTCTACAAAAGCTATTCGAATGAATAATAAAAAATTTATATTTTATTATTTATCCTGTTCCTTAACATCTTTATCTTCAACTCTTTTGTCATGAATTTATCTATCTCTTCCTTGTCCAATGAGTTACTGCCGCCTTCGAATCCACAAAAAAAATGGTCATAATCCCTTTCTCCCTTTTTATCCTCCCATTTATAATATAATTTAGCAGATGAATACATTACATTCTAATATGAATCAACATTCTTCAAGAACTTAAAATATTTCTAATGTGTATCGTAAAAATCTAACAAGGGGACCTTCAGGTCACCTAATTTTTGTTTTGATCGATACTCTCCTCAGTGATGGACACCTACGAGAGGTTTTCTGAGAAAAATCAGGAAGGCGCAATTTTTGACCATTTTCGAGAAAAATGCATTTGAAGAGTTGCAAGCGGATAGTCGTTGAGCTAGCGTAAATTTATTTTCAAGCACCTGGTAGCTCACCCGATAAGGCGTTTAGCTGATAGTCGCAAGGTTGCGCGCTCGATTCTCACTGCCTGCACTTCTTTTTGAATGCAAAACTGTTTATTCATTCATTTCCTAATAATTTTTAATAGAATTACAATTTTGAATGATTGTTTAATAATTTTCAAAATGCAAAGTCTGTTTTAACAATTTATTATCTCTCGTTTGGAAAGTTGTGTATTTCCTTTTAAATTATTAATTATTCAATTATTTCTAGTATATAGTTTTTTCATTTTAAATCAGGAAATAAGTGTTTCAAACGAAAACTGCGATACTAGGTAATCCTGATGATGCATATGTATAATAATTATGCAGAATAAATGTTAATGTAAGTTAATAAATGTTTACAAGATAATTGACTATTATTCCTGTGTTTTATTTTTGGTATTTTGCATAAATCATTTTGATTCCGTGAAATTTCCGTTTGCGACCCTTATTTCCCAATTTAAATTAAAAATATAAATACTACAAATAATTATATAATTAATAATTTAAACGAAAATACACAAATTTCTGAACAAGAAATATTAAATTGTTAAAACAGACTTTTCATTCAAAAAATTATTGAACAATCATTCAAAATTCTAATTTTAATAAAAATTATTATGAAATGAATAAACAAACAGTTTTTCATTTTAAAAAATCGCCCCGCTGCGCGGGCTCATTCTCATAGCGCGCTTCGCGCGCAGCTTGCAGGTTTGAGCGCGCCTAAGGCGCGCGTCATTCGAATCTCGCGCTTCGCGTTCGATAATGTATTTACCTCGCGCTACGCGCTCGGTTTGTTTTTCACCTCGCGCTTCGCGCTCGGCTTCATGCGTGCTCGGTTCAGTTTAGAATGCATGTAATGCATACACAGAGTTGTAAATTTTGCAAAACTGCTGTAAACTTCTACTTCTATGAAGATTATTGATTTTTTTCATATTTGTGATACAATTTTTTTTTATATTTAGTTTACTTAAGGCTCTACTGGCCTT
>WSXT02012905.1:0-14509 GCA_011762715.2 Neuroterus valhalla
CTGGAAACCAAGATTTCATGAATCTTGAGCTAACGACAGGCATATATTAATAAATTTTCTACATTTCATTATTTTGAAGAAAAACACTGTTTACATGCTAAAAACTGTTGGATTGTACATCTATTTATGGGATATTTATGAATATTTGATAAATATCGTCAGACGACGAACTATTATAGTGAGGCATTACACAGGCCGACAAAATTTGACCATGACCCGGAACCGGAGACCATACCTAGTGCACCCGAAGGCTTTTGCTGCGTTGAATCCGAATCCGACCTCAAAAAAGATTTCAGCACCCTCAGTTTTCTAGATACTCTAACCTGAAAGGATCAAAAACACGTTATTTTGATTCATTCGAGGCCCGTAACATAGCATAAGAATTTTTCTACCCAAAACTGACGATGGGACCGTGAAGAACTACTCCTCACCTTCAAAATGCAAACCCTAACTTTTCGATACGACATTTTCCGACCAAGATGTGGCGACACAAAAATATTTGCCCAGGAAATAAAAGTAGCAAAACCATGTCTATTACAGCTTGTTGTATGTTGATACAACCCCAGACCCCCACAACCCAATATCCTTAACCCTCAAGCCCAGGAACCTGCTATGCAATAACCCTAGATCCCGAAAAACCTATTTCCTTAACTCTCGAGCCCAGTAACCTGCTATGCAATAACCCTAGACCCCCACAACCCAATTTCTTTATCCATCGAGACTAGTAACCTGCTACTCAATAACCCTAAACCCCCACAACCCGATTTACTCAATCATCGAGACCAGTAACCTGCTATGCAATAACCCCAGACCCCCACAATCCGATTCCCCTAATCCTCGAGACCAGTAACCTGCGAGTCTATAACCCTAATCCTCCACAAACCGATTTCCTTAACCTTCGAGTTCAGTAATCTGCTATGCAATAACCCTAGACCCTGCCAAACCAATTTCCTCAACCCTCGAACCCAATAACCTGCTATGCAATAACACCTGACCCCACAACCCAATTTCCCTAATCCTCGAGAACAGTAACCTGCTATGCAATAACCCCAGACCCCCAAAACCCGATTTCCCTAACCCTTAAAACCAGTAACCTTCGAGTTGATACCCCTATACCTCCACAACCCAATTTCCTCAACCCTGGACCCCAGTAACCTACTATGCAATAACTCAAGACTCCAAGAACCCAATTTCCTTAATCCTCGAGCCCAGTAACCTGCTATGCGAAAACCCCAGACCCCCACAATCTAATTTACCTAATCACCGAGACCAGCAACCTGCGGGTCTATAACCCTAGACCTCCACAACCCGATTTCCTTAATCCTCGAGCCCAGTAATCTGCGAGTCTATAATAATACGCTCAAAGAATCAGTACTTAACGATTAAGAAAATTGTGTTATGGTCGTCGAGGGCAATGGATTCGCAGGTTACAGGGCTTGGGGTTAAAAGAATCGGGTTTGGTGATGGAGGGCTATAGACTCGCAGGTTACTGGGCTCGAGAGTTAGGAAAATCGGGTTGTGGGGGTCTGGGTTATTGCATTGTAGGTAACTAGGCCCGAGGATTAAGGAAATTGGGTTGTTGGGGTCTGGTGTTATTGCAGAGCAGGTTACTGTGCTTGAAGGTTGAGGAAATTGGGCGGTGGGGTCTGGGGTAATAGACTCGAAGGTTGAGGGGCTGGAAGGTTAAGGAAATCGAGTTGTGGAGGTCTAGGGTCATTGCATAGCAGATTACTGGTCTGCTGGATTAAGGGAATTGGATTGTGGTCGTCTGGGGTTATTGCATAGCAGGTTATTGGGCTGGAGAACTGAGGAAGTAGGTGTTTCGGGTTCTGGGGTTATTGCATAGCAGGTTCATGGGGTTGAAGGTCAAGGGAATTCGGTGGTGGTGTCTAAGGTAATAGACTCGCAGGTTACAGGACTCGGGGGTTAAGGAAATCGGGCTGTGGGGGTCCGGGGTTATTGCATAGCAGGGTACTGGTCTCGAGGAATAAGGAAATTGGGTTGTGGGATTCTGGGGTTATTGCATGGCAGGGTACTGGGCTTGAAGGTTGAGGAAATTTGGCGGTGGGGTCTGGGGTAATAGACTCGCTGGGTACAGAGTTCGGGGGTTAAGGAAATCGGGTTGTGGGGGTCCGGGATTATTGCATAGCAGGTTACTGGTCTTAGAGATTAAGGAAACTGGGTTTCGTGAGTCTGATGTTATTGCATAGCAGGTTACTGTGATTGAAGGTTAAGGAAATTTGGCGGAGGGGTCTAGGGTCATAAACTCACGGGTTACAGGGCTCAGGGGTTAAGGAAATCGGGTTTTGAGGGTCTGGGGTTATCGCATAGCAGGTTACTGGGCTCGATGGTTAAGGAAATTGGGTTGTGCGGGGCTAGGGTTATAGGCTCGAAGGTTACAGAGCTCGGGGGCATTTGAAATCGGGTTTTGGGGGTCTTGGATTTTATCAACATATAAAAACCTGTAATAGACATGGTTTTGCTACTTTTATTTCCTGGGCAAATATTCTTGTATCAAAAATGATATCCGTGTAAAGTGAAATTTTTCATATTTGAGTTCGCCACATCTCGGCCTAAAAAATCGTATCGAAAAGTAAAAGTTTGCATTTTTAAGGTGAAGAGTAATTCTTCACAATGCAATCGTGAGTTTCGGGAAGAAAAATTCTTTCGCGATGTTACGGGGCTTCGAATACATCAAAATAACGTGTTTTTGACCCTTTTAGGTTAGAATATCTCGAAAACTGAGGGTGATGGCATTTTTCTGAGGTCGGATTCGGATTCAGCGCAGGAAAAGCCTTCAGGTACACTAGGTGTGGTTCCTGGTTCTGAGAATTGTTGACCTGTGTAATTCATGCTGAGGGAAAATCGACATCACTACTGAAAAGAGTAGTTTGCACTTCTTATTTGTTGATAATGGATTAAAGATAATCCAGACATCCTCTGAGATAATTCAAACGTTCTTAAATTGTTTTTTAGCTGATATTAGGTCGTTCTCATTCAACTTGATTGAGTCAAGAGTGTAGTAGACTTGCAAACTGGTCTGCGGAACACTATGAAGCATTGCATCTAAGCTCAAGCATCAGGCCTGCCTTTGCATCGGACCCTGAATTTTGCAAACTGTACAATATATCATTTTTCAACGTCTGCGTGAGGAGGAGTGATAATCCTGGTCTGCGAGTTGAAGGATCAACTACTGATGGGTAGGCGAACATATTACTAGAATTGAAGGACAATAAAAGAATACGATCTTTGAATCAACATTCCTTGAAATCCTTCTTGGTTCCAAGAGCAGCATTATTACACGAGAACTCAATGTGAAATGGATGAAAGCATCACCTTTTTCCGGAACAAAAACTTCCACCGAGGCCTCAGTGCAAAGCTCAACTGATCGTGCAACAGGCTGCATGTGGAATGGGAAACCCGAGAAATCCCACACTTGTGGTATTGTTTCTTTGATAAGCATTTCCTCAAGTTCGCCTCCAGTAAAATGCTACAGTGCTGTGCTGATAACAGTATCGACTGCTTTCAGGTGCATCTTTTCATAAAGCGACAAGACTTTATGAACTCGGAAAGGTTCCTTGCACAATCTTCAACTAGGTGATCAACCTCATTTCTGAACTACGAAGGAATGTACATTCCCAAATGAATGTTACCAAATTTTGGAGTTCACAACTGGAGTCCTCAGTTGAAATAAACTTCTTGAATATTCTACAAGCTCCAGTCAACCAGCGAGAATGATTAAGTCGCCCTGGATCTCGGTTCGCTCGGCCTTCAAAATATTCCTCCGACGTAATGGCATAAGCTATTCCGAAAAGATACTGTTGATCTTAGCTAAATATAGCAGGATCGATAGTTGGAATTAAACAGTTAACATTTTTGGAATGAACAGGTGGTAATGTTTCACAAATTGGCCACTCGTGTCTGGTAGGTCAAGCAAATGAATCGAGGCCTGTTGTAATGCATATCCAGGAGTGGATCAGATTGTACTTACTTAGAAACAGTATAATGTCCTTTTGAACCAGGAAAATATTTTCCAATGCAGTAACTTATTCTAGTGATAAATGTCCGTCTTTTTCGACTGCTTCACAGTTTGTTTTATTAATGAATTGATAACTGATGAGGTCCGGCGTTGCTGGACGAAAGCTCGTAAAATAAATGTATTTACATCATACGACTGGTAGATCAGTAATATTCGGAAGATCGACAATCCAAAATTTACCCACGCTAGTCAACAAACTAAAATCTGATTGCAAAACGGCATAAATCGGAATGAATAATAATAATATTGTTTAGTTAGGTCAAATATTCCATTTGGAAACAAGAGGAAAAAGAAATCGGTGAAGTTCAATAATAATTTTTTTTACAGAATGAACATAACGAATTTCGCTCTGAGACGCATTTACGGTTCTCATTCAGAATTCATAGAAGGAAGTGATATTCTTTTTCATAAAACCACGAGAGTAAGTTCAAATTGGTAAAGAAAAATAAGATAAGTAATTTCGTTCAATAAACTGAATTCATTTATCAAGTATCCAACGTCATCACTTTTAATTTTGTTTGCTTCAGCATATTTTCGGAAGAAGGAAGTGCAGTGGTATTATTTGTAAAGGTGTGACAGTATAAAAAAAACACTGCCTTTTCTATAGAAATTTAGACCATGTTTTTGTCAAGGATCTGGGAGTGAGTGTATCGATGCGTCATCCTTCTTTATTTGTCTCCTGTTTCTTCTACAGGCTTATAAGTCTTCCCTTAACCATTATATGTCTCTTTATTTATAATCCTTATCCACTGACTTAACATTTCTTTCAATATCTTCTTAACAATAATTCTTAATTCTAGACGCTTGAAATCTTGCCCTCGACTTCCGTTCCCTCTTACTTCTATGGATCGAAAAATAATTGCTCATTTCTGCAACACTACCTCACTATTCTTCTCCTTTAAAAGTCATTTTCCTGTTTTTCCCTACCCCGTGCGTTTTGCACGGGATAGCTCTTGCAGCTTCACCTGCACAATTTTTTCACATTTCTCCCTTTTGCCATTCTAGCATCTCTACCTCTTTTCTCTGCCATTCTCTATTCTTCACTATCATATTACACTCAAGCCGTGTTTTGTATTCCTATTCCAATTTTATCCGGGATCTCCTTACCATCCTGAAACTCGTTCGGTTGTATGACATATTTCACTTCAATTCCTTCGGCTACCTTCTGCCTCTCTAAACCGTATCGGAAATCCTCGGCATATCTCTCCCTTTATCCCTCCCTTGCTATACTTCAATCCTTCATTTCGCCAGACTTTCTCACCTATGCATTGTGTCCCTTTCTTTACCGCTTTCTCGAACTCTTCCACGTACCTTCCCTTCTCTTCCTGACATTTTCGATCCAGAATATTTATCGTCCCCCCCCCCCATTCTCCCCATGGTCTAACATTCTTCTTCATCCTGTCTCCACTTTCCCAGCATTTTCATCTCAGTGAGCTCTGACCCCAATCTCTATATGTTTTTGGTCTCATATCTTCTTTCATGGTATCATTCTCTTAATTTCTTAGCAGCGCGTCTACTCTTTCCTCTTCCATCTTTTCATTCCCTCGTACTGCATTTTTAAATTAGAATGCTCTCAACTTGACTCTTCGTTAACTGCCCGTTTTCAATTTTCTTTTCTCTACTTCTCCCTTTTTGCTCTCACTGCGTCTTATGCTTCCATATCTCGTAATTTACTCCCCCTCAATCGTGGTCATTGCTCCGTTCTTTAAGCAACATGCACCTCTTGCCATTCCCTTATTTGCTCTTCCTCTACTAATGTCGTCTTGGATGTCCTTATCTCCTGCTTCCACGTTTCTTTGTCCACCCTTCGCTCTATTTTCCATGCACCCTAATAGTCTCTTGTAATGCTCCGTCCATAATTTCATCCAGATTTTCCCGGCAATGCTCTTCCTTTGTCCTGTCTTTCTGTTTATCACTCTGAATTGAATTCCGTGATCCTTTTGCACCCTTCGAATTCCCATTTTTCTACTTTACCCTTTTCTCATCTTCCCCTTCCCCTCTTTGTCCACAATTCCTTCAGCTGAAAGATAATCTGCTGGGCTGACACCTTCATTTCCTCCTATTTACCCCAAATGGTATTGCCGTAACAGTGAAACCGAATCTCCTCTCGTAACAGGTCGGGAAGGATTTCACCCTCCCAGTCTACTTATCTATGTTCCGAACTTTCAAGTTCCTATGTTCTCTCCTCCTTGCTCTCTGCTTCAAGCATTAACAACTCCTCCTATCAACACATCAAAATTCATAACGATGCACAAGCGTGGAACGGACAAGTTGATATGCAAAATCTTTTCCATATGCATAATCTTACGCGCAACGGTTTCGAAGGCTGAGGGCTCGTGCTCCGTCTATTTACTCCCCAAACAGATGGAGTAGAAACGGAAAGCATATTATACGCAGATTTATTGTTCAATGCTAATAGATTGGAAGACCAAATGTGTCAGAGAAGACGTTTGTATCGTTTTCTGGGAGCATCCTGCACTGATTTTTCATCCTTGATGCGGCTCTCAGACATGCATACTTGTCCATTCAAAAGTACATATCAAATTCTTGTGTATACCCCTTGATGATCCTCAAAGCATGCCTGAGATGCTCTTTTCCAGAAGCGTAGATCTTCAAGTCATCAATATGAAATACATGAGTAACCTTATGCCTATGATATTAAAGATCTCCGTAGAGGTACCTATTATTTGTGGATGAACCTTTGAGCTTCCATTCAGACAGGTGATAACTCTATGGGAAGTTGAATCGAACTGGTAATCAATTCGGGCCATCGACTGATTGCGTTCGTCAAGGTTCAGATGTCGCCTCTTCTTGTAGGAGTAAAGTGCATCCCAACACCAGGCCTTGTGGAATATAGGTCTCCGACCTTTTATATGAGGTGAAGATCAGAGCTAGCTCTTGGTCAGCAGCGTCGACATTTCCAATGTGTGATTATGGATCCTAGTTTCGCGGGCAAACTTTTGGACCCTCACTCGTAAAGGGCTCACCAGATTTTATGCATGTATCACAAACTAGATGCGGGACGCGTATTGTCTAGCTCAACTGAAGTTACTCTTCAGATGATGCAAGATCCTCAAGGACTTATGATCCATCGTCAATTTAACCCTCCAACTCAAATCTGCAAAAGCTTTTGCCGCATCATAAACTGAACAAGTGATGATTCAGAGGTCGTACGACTCTAAGAAATCTTCACTAATGGTTGCATCCATTCGAACCAGACCTCAAGGCTGAGGAAGGAACCTGAATTAGGATGTTCTTCCTTGTTCTTGAATCACCACCATATCCCAGGGAACGGCTGATTCCGCAGTTTCCGCAGTGCCCTTCTTGCGTTAGATACTTTGAGAGAACTCTTGGTCTTTCTAATACCTAGGAGTGTACTCGCATTCAAGAGTTGTTTGATGTTGCCATAAGCTTGACTAACAGAAGGTTTCGATGTCATATTTCTCTTCAGTCTTCATGAATTCTACAAACCATACACATCTGGTGAGTCCTGAGCTAGGAGAGGGCCTCTGCTCACCCTTTGAGAGTTTTCATGCATTGCTAAGTCCTGCATACTCTAGAAGTTTGCCCGGTCACCGTATAACACCTTGATGGACACGTAACCCAGTTGCCATTTATTTTGAGGCAATGTTGTTTACGCCTTTGCTTCGAGTTTTTTACTTCGAGACCCATCCCTGGACATTCATCCGTGATTGCTTTTCATCCTCGTTTACTCAGTTCTTTAATTCTCTCCTCTCAGCTCCTTTTTCCTATCCCTAATTTCTCGTTTTCCCTCCTCGCTTCCCACATCTACCATGATCGCACTCCTTTCCTTCCGTCGTTACCATCAAAACCTCTATCGCCTTGGCGCTAACCTGTTCCTTAATTCTGGTCTCAGTTTCTTTACATTCTCCTTTTCTGATTCGCTTTCCACTTTCATTCTTTCAATTACTGCTATATTAAATTTTCAGTTACTACGATTAGTGATTTCATGTATGAATAAATAAATCTTTCAATCTATTAGAGTATGAATGGTGTTTATGTAAACGGAAGGAAAATTGAACCTTGGAAAGACGTGAAATTGGAAACAAATGATATCATTGGTATTGGGACTTCTAGGCGACATCCTGATAGTCCGAGCGAATTCATTTTCGAATTACATCAAAAGGTACCTACATACTGCTTCTTTTTGAAGGAGAAAATCCACGATAGAAATAATATCTGGTCCTCGAAAATCATACCTTAGGATATAAACTTTTGATCAAATGTGTTGACCACTCAAGAAATGTGTCGAAATCCGTAAAATTACTTGATAACTACTACAGTTTTCAAATCTTCAAAATCTTAACACTCAATTCAAATTAATGTAATTGCGATTCTAAATATTTTTCTTTGAATAGCATGAGTCCTTGTAACTTTGGGATCAAACAAAAGAATCTCTAGAAACCTCTAAAATTTCGTGAAATAGATGAAATCTAGTGCCGTGAAGTCCTTCTAAATCTCCGGAAATGACTTGAAATCCTACACATTTTTTCGAATCTCTCTCAATTTGGCGACATATTGTAGAAGTCCCTCAAATACTCTGAATTACTTCGGAATCGTCCTTGAATCGTTTACAATCTTTTAAAATATTCTAAAACTATCAGATATCTTTTGAATCATTATCGATTCCTCTAATGTCATTGAAATCTTAGGAAATCTGACTAAATCCTGCGATATTTTTTTGAAAGTCCCTGAAATATTTTAGAAATGCTTCATGTTATTGGCTTGAAATATTTTCATATATCTTTCGAATTGAAATTTTAAATTCATCGAGAAAAATTTTTTCTGCAGGTTTTTATTGGTATCAAAAGGAAATTTGAAGACTCTGATGATGAAAATTCGGAAACCGAAAAAATGCAGCCAAATATGAAAATATTGCAACCAGAAGAGTTGGAAGAATCTTCAGGTAAGTTAATGTTTCATTTATAATTTTCTATACTTCCATTCAAGATGCAAAGAATGGTTAGTGTTATGGAATGTATCATTCTTCCAGCTCTTGGGAGGTATTTTAAGTTTCCAGTTCGGATTTGGTACTATAGAAGAAAAACGAAAAATATCCATCAAAAAGTTCTTTAATAATAAACTATGTATTTTCATGCCGAATTCGATGACATTTCATACTAAAAACTATTGAATCAAGTTTCCACTAAACAGTTTAATTACTAACATTGCAAGCGCAAGTGGTACTGAAAATCTCTGATCACTCTCAAATACGATGACTCGTTTTGAAGTAAGTTTACTTCATATTGAAGAAAGAAAAAAACGTTTGAAAACTCGAAAATTTCTCGCATTTTGTGACTCGAATTCAACTTGTGTCATGACCCGAGAAATCGTGGAAAATATTTCAAGCATACAGGAAGTAATCCTCAAAATCTTCCTCGAATTCAAACCAATAAGACATAAAAATTCTTGTAACGCCGAAAATATACAAGCTTTTTTGCGCCGAGTTTCAGCCAGTGGTCAGCGTGGTGCAAACAAAATCATGGCCAGTGGTTAACAATTTTTAGGATTATTCTCTCATTAAATAAAAACAAATGAAGGAAAAATTACTTCTGAAGTTAACTGTATGAAAATTCAATTAACAGCTATCCATACAGGTTCTGCACGAATGGTTTTCGTTTTCATTTTTTTCAAACTTCAAACCTTATGTATTATGCTCGAAAACTCAAAAATATCTGTACTAGTGTTTCTTTAAAGAAAAGTTCGATAAGCTTGCTTGATTGTTTTTAAAAAATATTTAAGGTCAATTTCCAACCGAGTCATAGTGTTTTTAAATGATCAGTGACAGACAGTGGATGATTTCCGATGGTAGAGTATATTTTTATATTCCAATCTGCATAATTTCACCTCACCACATTTTTTTATACAGGAATGTAAGCCAGCAGTCACAGTGGTCTTTTCCAGAAGATGAAGGAATCCCAATGGAAACTAAAGAAACACTTCTCCCAGAAGGATTTGTAGAAATATCTGGAAAAACTTCTCCTGTGCCAATTGTGGATTTACTAGATGAAATTTCTGATGCGAGCGAAGCAAACGAAAATACCTCAAATTTGGGACATTTGCTTGATCTGTGGTGCCCATTTTGAGCAAAAACGTAGAGAAATATAGATAAACGCTGCTACATAATAAATAAACTCATTCATTAATTCTATGTAGTTTATTAATTTATTTGAACATCTTAAGCCCGAAAGTCATAGACCAATTTAAGGGATACATTTACAAGAATTTTACAAATTTTCTAGCATGAATCTCATCCTTAATTCCTATTCTAAATCTATCTCTCTCTCTCTCTCTCTTATTCTTAATTTGATGTACTCATCACATATTCACAGGCCTTGCTAGTAGATTCTGAGATGCTTATAAAGAACAGATCAATGTCTGATATTGTCGAACAGATTCCATTCATTTTACTACATAATGAGTGAAGTGGTGACTCCTGCATCCAACCAGTAGCAGTCATTGGCAAGTGAAATGGCAATTATAATCTTGTACTGTGTTTTGGAACCGAAAATGGTCATAGGCGGAGATGTAGGCTATATGGAAAATTTCAAAAAAACAGAATTGTCATCTAGCAGATCTACAATCTGAATTAAATCGTTTTTAGGAAATTGAAGGTCAAATTAGTTCTAATTTTCAACTGAAGAAATTGAATGCGAACAGTATTTTCAGCAAACCGTCTCCAGAAACGAAGAAGGTAGATATATCGTTGCTCTAACGTTTAAGCAAAATCCGGATAAATTAGGGGAATCTCGATCAAAGGCGTTAAAAAGATTGAATTCGCTAATCAACGAATTCGTAAAAAATCCGGAATTCGAAAAGGCTTATAGCGACGTCATAAACGAGTACAAACAATAAAATCATGCGAACGAGGTCAAGAATGCTTCAGGTGTCGATGGATTTTATTTACCGCATCATGCAGGAATAAAAGAGTCCAGTGTCACCATCAAAATACGACCTGTATTCAATGGATCTTTGCCCTCAAGTTCAGGTCTTTCGCCGAATGATTTACTTATGGTAGGTCCTACTGTACAAGACAATATAGTTCCTCAAGTTCTCAGATTCCGTTTACACAATTACGTTATCTCTGCGGACATTGAGAAAATGTATCGTCAAGTATCAATTCGGAAAAAGGACCAGAGGTATAAAAAATACTGTGGAAAGAAACTGATCGAATGAAAACTTATGAATTGAATACCGTTACTTTCGGTATCTCAGCAGCTGCTTCCCTTTCTATACATTGCTTATATCAGCTGGCTGGAGACGAAGGTCAAAATTATCCTGTGGCGGAAAATGTCTTAAAAAATTATCTTTAAGTTGATAATTTACTCACCGGAGCCGAAACCATCGAAAAAGCTAGTGAAAAACGCGACGAAATCACTCAGCTATTGCGTCTCGGTGGATTCAATCTTCAGCAATGGGCCGCGAATGACCCGCGTCTCCTAAATGGAATTGATAAATGCGATATCATTCCGAACCTTGAATTCGAGAAGGAGCAAACGCTAAAAACTTAAGGTGTGATGTGGGACGCAAAAAATGATTGTATTGTTTACACGAAAACACCGATCAGTGCACATCATGTCAAATCGAAAAGAGCGATTCTTTCAGAGATAGCAAAAATCTTTGATCCTTTGGGACTTTTAGGTCCAATCATTTTCTATGCAAAAAAAATAATGCAAAAACTTTGGTTATCAGAATCAAATTGGGGCGAATCTGTTCCTAGCAATGAATTTACAATTTGGATGGATTTTTTCAATCAACTAAACTTGATTGATTGCGTGTCATTTGGACAATTTTGCAAGCACACAGTTGCACGGATTCAGCGATACAAGCGAGGGTGGATACGGTGCTTGTCTATATCTCAGATCGGAAGATGAGTCAGGTCGCGTTCAATCCAGGTGAATTGTATGTGAAATCTATGTGAAAGCGTCGCTCCGTTAAAGACAGTTTCGCTCCTGCGACTAGAATTATGTGGAGCTCAGCTTCTTGCTAAAATATCCAATGAAGTTAAAGAAATTATCGATCTTCAGTTTCAAGAAACTTCCTTTTGGACTGATTCTACCATCATTTCACATTGGATTTATACGTTACCGCATGTATTGAAAACATTTGTCGCGAATGTGTGTCAGATATTCAACGTCAATCTAAAGTGAAACAATGGCGCCACGTGCCTTTCACTGGTAATCCCGCCGATGCGTTATTTCGTGGTCAACTGCCGCATGATTTTTTGAAAAATCTCCTTTGGAAAGAAGGGCCTTCATGGTTAGTGAAACCGGAGTCTCAATGGTCTCAACTTGCTCTAGAATTTGAGGGAAATCCTTTAGAACAAAAAAAGAACACTTGCCTTGTGACTTCTATCAAGGAACCAGCATTTTTTTTATTTTTTCCTCATTTTCTGCGTTGAAGTTTTTCGTAGCCTGTTGCTTTCGTTTCGAAGAACAAAGAAACACGAAAATAACAGGCCTTTCGACCATTAAGGAACGAATGGTTGCCGAAATTCGCGTTATAAATAAAAATTCAACAACATGCATTCCTCGATGTAATTCGTCTGTCACAAGAGGGAAAAGAAGTACACAAAAAAGCAACCATTTGAATTTAGATCCTTTCCTAGATGACAAAAAAATCCTGAGAGTGGGAGGAAGATTGAGAAATGCAGATCTCGCATAGAAACACCACGTGACGGATTTGATAATCCAGTATTATCACGACCAATATTATCACTCTGGTATCCAAAATACTCTCTACGCAATTCGACAAAAATTTTAGATAAAAGGTGGGCGTAATCGAATTCGGAAAGTTATCGGTAAATGTATCCGTTGTTGCCGCGTTAATCCTCCTACCGTAGAGTATAAAATGGGCGATTTACCGAACGTAAGAATAACGAAGGCGCGACCTTTCTTGAATGTCGGGATTGACTATTGCGGACCTTCTTTCATAAAGGAGAAGAAATTTCAATTTCAGAAGGAGAAAACCAAAGAGAATTTTTTCTGACAACGGAACAAATTCCGTTGGCGCAAATAATCAATTAAAGGAACTTTTTGCTTTATATACTTAAATGAGCATCAAACAAAATGTCACAATTTCCTCGGATTCAAGAGAATTTAATGGCATTTTATTCCTCCCCTTTCTCCACATTTTGGTGGCATTTGGGAATCGGGAGTAAAATCTTTTAAACATCATCTTAAACGCGTTGTCACTGACGAATTACTTAAATTCGAACAGTTTAACACCTTTGTCATCGAAGTCGAGGGAATTTTGAACTCTCGTCTTTTAACTCCTGTTTCCACCGATCCAAATGACCTACTCGTTCTTACACCTGGACATTTCCTTATCGGCGACCCTTCAACGAGTCTACCTGATCCAGATTTTACGTCTACCCCATCCAACCGATTATCAACTTGGCACCATCTTCTAAAACTTCGTCAACATTTCTGGAGTCGTTGGTATAAGGAATATTTAAACGATTATCATCAGGATATAGTAGGTAAAAATATATAGCAAATAAAAGCGTCCCCAGAACGGAACCTTGCGGGAAACCCGACGTTGGAAAGAATAAGTCTGATGCATATCCACCATTCTGTACAACATTTCTTCAATTAGAGATGTACGATTGTATCAGTGATAACATTTTGTCTGGAAGCCCAATACTCTGAAGCTTCATCATCAATATACCATGATCTATGGTGTCAAACGCCTTGCTAAGATCCGTATAAACGACATCCACCTGCCGAAATTGGTGCAAGATGGAGATTGTGAATTGAAAAAATGTCACGAAATTCGTAACAGTTGATTTTTTGGGAATAAATCCATGTTGGGCAAAAGAAACAATTGGTTTGAAACAACTCCATATTATATCGTAAATAAAAATCTCAAACACCTAAGAGAAACCATTCAGTATATAAAATGGCCTATAATTTACAACTTCTGATTTATTGCCTTTTTTAAACGCTGGGAGATTTCTAGTGTTTTTCCCAAATCGTAGGGAATTCATCCTTCAAGAGCGCAAGATTGAATATCATAGTAAGCGGAGTTACAAAGATGGAAGCACAGTCCTTTACAATAAAACACGGAATTTGATCGGTGCCAGCATTCTTTTTAGAAGAGAAAGACTTCAGAACTTTAGTGCTTTGAGAACATCCGCCTCAGTGACCAGCAGTGCATCTCTTATTAGTTTTACATTTTGAGACTCAGGAGAAGACCTGGACAGTGTCCGATAGAGGATACTGTAGAAGCTATTACATTATTCATCATGGTAGTTGTCTCGCGACAGTCACATTCAAAAGTTTACGCTCAGATAGATGCAAGAATCGACAATTTCCCTTCTCATCATTAGTGAACAATTTTAATTAAGTTTGTACACTTGCAAAGAAGCGTCCTATACAAATACACACATTCACAGTAACAGTTCCTTAGGCAACGATAATACTGCCTAACCCTACTATGTGCCACGCG
>WSXT02012916.1:0-14509 GCA_011762715.2 Neuroterus valhalla
ATGAAAAATTCAATTTGCTAGCCAAACTATGCAAGATGTAAATATCAGTGGCGAGTATTGTAATGAGAATGTGTTCCCTAAGGCCAGTAGAGCCTTCAGTAAACTTAATTTTAAAAAAATTTTACCAAAAATAAAAAAAAAATCTTCATAGAAGTTGAGGTTTTGAGCAGTTTTGCAATATTTATAATTCTGTGTATGCATTACACTGTAAACTGAATTAAGTCTGTATGAAGCCGAGCGCGAAGCGCGAGGTGTACAAAAAACCGAATGCGTAGCGCGAGGTTTATACATCATCGAGCGCGAAGCGCGAGATCCGAATGACACGCGCCCTAGGCGCGCTTAAACGTGCGAGCGAAGCGAGCCGCGCGCGCAGCGCGCTACGAGAATGTGCCCACGCGGTGGGCAGATTTTTTCTAGTGAAAATTCAGTTTTCCTGAAATCAAAGTGAAACCGATTGATTAAAATCAAAAAAATTTCGGTTTAGGATCCAACCATTCCATTAAAAATTCGTTTTCAGCTCGGAAATTTAACCGTCCAGGTGGAATTGAACATCGTTGTAGAACACAAAAAATAATTATCTACGCAATATGTTACTACAACAAAATTGTTGAATCTTTAACCGAATAGATAAACTTTTTTTAGGGAGAAACTCTAATCCTCACTGAATTTTTGCATTTTCAAGCTATGAAAAGAAATGCCCTACAAAATAGTCGAATCTTTAACTGAGCAAACAGACTGTGAACAGAAACTGTATTTGTCGATAACTCAACCAAAATCAATTTGAGTTCTAAATCGAAAATATTTGAATTTAACTGAAGTGAACAAATTTTGAACGAAATAGTTCAATTTTCTTTTCATCAAAAGAATTCACCACTTATTCGAATAGTCGGATCCCCAACATATAAGATAAGTTTCTGACCAAGAGGATTAATTTTTCGCCAAAAAAGATTATTGGACTACTTTTCAACTATGGAAGAATAGTTTTCAACCAAATACGGAATGGTTAAATTTTCGATCAAAATAAATTTTGAGCCAAAAATGAACCCCATTTATAACACTATAGTCAAAGTCGCAACGTAAGTGATCAATCTTCTGCCGAGGAAATGCGCTTTTCAAAAATAGTTAAACTTTTAATCGAGAAGTTGAATTTCTTCTGGTTATATTTTCAAAATAAAGGAAAGAGAACCAAACATCCGAATTTTTATTCAAACGGGATAAGTTTCGAAATGAAAATATAAAAGACAACTTTACAACAACAAAAAAAAAGGAAACTGTGAGGCAAAAAAAATTGAAATACGAAAAATGAGAAATTTTCCGAAAATAGGGAAAATGGAGAATCTCGATAAGAATTTTCAAGTACGGTAGAATTTTCGAAAAGTCTGCAATGCAATAGATGAGATCTTACAATTTATCGATGCATAGAGTCATCTTCATACAAATTGGCAAATTTAGTTACAATTTATTATCATCACGAAACGTATTAAACGTTACTTTATTTTATATCGTTCCTTTCACTGACAAAAACATAAGTCAAAAAACGGGTGAGTTTATAAATATAAAAATATGCTCGCTGAGCGGGCACATTCTCATACAGCGCTTCGCTCGCAAGTTTGAGCACGCCTGGCGCGCAGGTCTACCGGATCTCGCGCTTCGCGCTCGATGCTAGCCTGTCTTGGTACTTACCTACACTTTTATGCACAGCTTTTGAAACTCAACAGCAGAATTTCGACTACTTAATTTGTATGATTGTGAATCCTCTTTTGTCAAAGCTTCTCCGGCTTAAACGAATACATTTTCATCGCGTGTCTCATGCTGCGCACTCGATCAAAATTCGTGCAAAATGGTAGAAAAGTTTTTTTGCTTCATTTCCTCCCAATTCTCGTGTACTTCTATTGGACATTTTTTCAAAAATTTAATTATTCAAATTTTATAGTTATTTCTCCTGATTGAAATCAAAACCACATATCCTGTTGAAAAAATATCGATAACACTAACAGCCAGACATACAGACATATAGACAGACACATTCGTAAAAGCCTGTTTTTCAGGGTTTCTCAAAACGTGAACATTGCATGGAAAAGAGGGGGGGGGGCACATTTCACACAGATCTAGTACCTTCTCTAGTGAGAATGTAAAAAAAAATCGCTTATGGAGAAGACACGCTTCTGAAGTGAAATTTCCGCAACGACGAAACAATGCAAGCAGCAAGTACTACAGCACTGTAGAATTTCACTTGTTCCAGTTACACGATTGCCCTATTATAACCCTTTTCCTCTGTTTTTCTTATTTTTCTACTTACGAGTTCCATTCACAGCTTGAGTAGTCTACAAAAATGAAATACGAGTTGCTGAAGTTCCACTTCAGACGCGCCTGGTTTCTACACGCGATTTTTTTAAACTTTTTCGAACAGTTTGATCGGGACTTATTCTTTATCGGTAGAAGTTTAAGTATTTATTAAAAACATGTGTTTTGTCATAAAAATTCAATATTTTCATTGGAAATTCTACTTCTTGGTCTAAAAATTAATCCCCATTGTTGGAACTTTATTCTCTTCAGGTTGAAAGTGCAACCTAATGTTCGAAAACGATTCGGTTCTGGATGAGGATTGGATTATTTTGTCGAAAGAGTTGGTCTTTTTAGTTGAATTCAAATGTTTGTGATTGAAAATTAATATTTTATTTGATAAGGAATTCAACTTCTTCGTCTTAAATCAAACTACATTTTTGGAAATTGATTTCTTAATAAGAAGAATAATTATTATAAATAAAAATTCTTTCTCCGGTTTTGGGATCGATCTCTTTCGATAGAAATTTTATATTTCTCAATTAAATATTTAATTGTTCTTATCCATCCAGTTAGGAATTTGAATAGACATTCGAAAAATAAGACATTCTTCTCAAAATGGGATTTATAGTACCCCAAATGTGTTCCCAATCCTGCCAAAATTTGGGAGATATTTGGACACGAAAAGGAACAATTTGTAGGAAAGCTAGTTCAGGATAACAGCAATTTTTGGAAGCACTCTCATATTTTTCCCGTAATATTAGAAAACAGTTCGGAAGATTGAATTATGAATGAAAAGTTCATAAAGAAAGGACTCTTGAGGTTTTTCTCGTTAATGGGTATTGGAGGGTTAAATCGATAGTAATAAAACTCAGGGACTTTGTTTACTTGGCGTGAAAGTTGGGTTTTTCCCATCAAGATTATGCGATAGGAAATGTTAACGATTATTCCCTGTAACCTATTTTAAGTTCCTGTATATTGATATTGTAATATTAATAATAATAATAATCAAACTTCAAGTAACATTAAACATTATTTTAATTATTATACTGTCTGCAATAAATGAGATTAAAAATATTTTCTCTAATGGTTATGAAGTGGCAAAATGAACTTAGAAATAAAAATCTTCATTGAAAACGTTTTATCTTGAATTCAGTCAACGAAAGGGAATTCTAAAAAATAGTAAATAGAGTAATTACACAGGACTGAAATGGCGCAAAGTCAGACACACGTTATAAAGTCCGGAACTGAAACTGTATAAAACGAAATATTTACTTTTTTTGGGAAAAAATTTCTAGTTCACTAACCTTATATTCTCAAACTATTAAGGAAAGAAGTTTGCATGCTTTCTAGAATAATTTTCTTATTCGTATATGATCGAAAATTCTTTTTCTTTATTGATGCAGTTCTGTAAAAATTGTTTTTTGCTGTGTAAAAGGTGGTCATAGATTTTTCCTTGCATGTCATTTCAACATTCAAACGTAAAATTTTTAATAAATTTAATGTTGTACAAACGAGAGCCATGGCCTTCTTCTATAAAATCTCCAATAAATGTATTCAAGTCTTCTTGGTCATGAAATGTTCCGACAACAATCTTTTTGTTATAGAATATATGTATCCATTAATCATTACTCCATTGGCTTGAAAAAGGCTCTAGTGAACCGACCTTATTTTATTAAAAATTTCGAAGGACTTTTATTATCGAAATTCCAATTTCTAAAATCTAGCGATTTGCAATTCAAAATATCTGCCCGCGACGTGGGCACATTCTCATCGCGCGCTTCGCGCTCGATGATAAACTCACCTCGCGCTCAGTTTTTGTACTTTCCTACATTTGCATACAGAGCTTTTGAAACTCGATTGCGAGATTTTGCGAAAAATTGCGAAAAATTCGTCCTTAACGGTTTTGTTGCCCAATTATTTTCATATGTGCTTTACTTTTTCCATAAATTTAATTGTTACATGTTTTATTTTATTTTAAAGGATTATAAAAAAAACCCTATGCATCCAATCGGAAAAATTAAAACGAATTTATAGATCTTTTTCGGGTGAACAACTTTTCTCTAACACATTTTAAGATATTCGCCGCCTAAATAACTTGTGTTAATTTTTTTCCTTGACTTGTGCCACTCGTCTGAAAGTTCAATTGTTTCCTTTTTAATATGGTATATTTTTATTAAAGCAAGAACTATTTGTCCTATCAAAGAGTCCATTTTACAAATTTTGTAGATCTTTTTATGATGGACACTTTTTGTTTATTTATATTTTCCCGTACCTAGCATAGTTTGACCAAAAAATAAAACTTCCTATTTTTCATCATTTTTAGGGCGACCAAAATTTGATTTTTCGATTTTTTGAGAAAATTCAAAAAGTTGTGAGGACCATCTTGTAGGGCTCTCGGAAATAATTATTTTTTCTTCTATACCTTTTTTTCAGATCTTCCGTTGTTTAGCTAAAAATTTCCCATTTCTGTTTATATTTTTGAATTTTGAGAATGACATAACTTTGACAATTTCGTTTTCATCAAAAAAAATCAGGGGAATAATTGTTCCACTCATTACCTTCTCTGATGAAAATGTGAAAAATTTTATTCAACCAGAGGAGAGGAATATTTTAACAGAATAAATTATTTTTCATCACAAAACGTTGATTCTGCACGATTATTTGATCAATTATTTATGGATCATTTTAATTTTAAAAATTCCTTCCACAGGCCATCCTTATTTTATTCAAAAATCTGCAAAGTATATACAAAAAATTTGAAGACTTAAAATTTGGATAATTATCCAAATTTAGCGTACGGAACAGAGTTTCTAGTTAACTTATGTAATCCACTGAAATTACAGAAGGTCCGGACTACATTCTGAATGACTCACACTTTGAACCTCACCAAGGGGGAAAATAATAATATATAATTAATAATAATAAAGGATCTTTATCGGATCATCAACAGAGTACATTATTTAAGACTTCGAATTTTCCTGATATATTTTGAAAGTGCCTGAAAACCTGCACTTTGACAAAAAATATTTGTTCACATTAACTTTTGAAAATAATACTGAATTCCAAAAAAAAAGTTTATCATTTTTTTTTTATTCCAGGTCGTAATAAAGTCCAAAATCCACTTATTTTAAGAATTTGAACGGACTCTCCTATATTTACGGGGAAGATATAAATTTTTTCTCGAAAATAGTTCTTGGTATTATATTATACAAAAATAGAATAAGAGGAACGTATTTTCTTTTCAATTTTTCAATTCTAAATGAAAAAATGTGTTTTTTTTTTTGCAAAGATATGGTAGATTTCCATTAAATCAAAGGAAAAACTATCATAGCGTATAAAATGCATTCATTTCGCACTGAAAAATCAACTGATGGTTTTTCCTAACAAGGAAAAATTCATTCCTGGACTTTACACCTATAAGAAAAAGGCATGAGCCACTAAATTCAGAAATTTCAAACAAATCTTACACCCGAAAATTTGTTTTTAGTGCAGCAAAGAACATTCCTTAATGTGTTTCTTTTTCTGAAATGCTTGCTTGGACATTATTCTTATAATCTTTATTTTATTCAAGATTTTTTTTACACAATAACACATAACAGATTCCCACTGTCCATTTCCGATTTTCGAAAATTTGACATAGTCGAACAACACACATTAAAAAAAATTTGCTTAAATTGAAAATTTTCTTTTCTGAACATGCATATGGCTTTGGTTAAATGAAACAAGTTTTGGTTGAATAAAAAAAGTTTTTGTTTACTCCACAGTATTATGTATTAGTTTAAACCATATTTTGATTGAATCTTTTAAATACTTGATCTACTCTGAAGTTAAGTTGAAAAGAGAAAGAATTTTAACAAATTGAAAAACCTCGGATTTGATTTCCCAAACGTTTAACTGATCATAACAATTTATTTTTCATTGCTATTGTTTGATGGAACTGGAATTTTATTGAATGGAACAAATTTCTTGCTAAGTATACGAATTACATATTTTAAATTCCAAACAGTTTGACCTAAAATCAAAAAATTTTAATTGAATAACGCACGTATTATTCGGCAAGGATTTTCAGTTTTCTGACTTAATGTTTTAAACTTTTGGAAGATACACTTTCATATTCATTCAGAATGTTGTCCAATTTCACAAATTTCAAAAATTTATATTATTTCATGAATGCACTCAAAAAAAAATTATTGTCTTCTTTTGGTAGAAGAAGATACAAGATGACTGATTAATTCATTGGTTGATTTACGGATAAAATGATTGATTGAATGATTAATTAATTGAATGATTGATTGATCGATCCTTTAACTATTGATTCATAAATTTGAAAAATCGATCCATGAATCCTTTTTTGTTCTCAATACCCGAAAAATGAAAAAATAAAATTTGCAGGATCTGAATTAGAAAAATCAAGCATATGAGGTAGAGTTTTGAGTAAACTTATGTAATATGCTCAAGTTACAGAAGGTCCGGGTTACACTCTGAATGACGCACACTCTGAACCCCACCAATGCAGTCTCAGCATCCCCAAAACTGTATATAAGATTCGACACTCCTGGTAAAAGCTCACTTGTTCACGGAGAAAGTGTTTGAGGAGGAGAGAGAAAGAGGCTATATAAGACATATTACAGTGTTCAAGAAACTTAGTGCCGTGAGAGTGATTCGTTAAGGAGGTAGGTACATTTCGCGAAAAAAAAAACAAAAAAAATGGAAACTAGTGCGAGTGGTGGTTTCAATTTTCAAAAGTGTGTTCCACCATTTAATAAAAAATAAAAAAGATGAAATTCGCAAAAAGATCATTTCTATCGAATAATTTGTCCAAAAAAAATTCCATTATTGTCTCTCATCAAAAAAAGTACTGTAGTCATTTTTGAAATGTTATTTTGATTTATTCTTGATCCCTCATTTGGAATTATGAGATCGATGAATAGTAAAATGGGAAGGTTTTTTCATTAGATAAAAAAGCGTCCAGCTGAATTAGAAATTGTTTTCGTTATTATTTGTTTACTTATTCAAATTTGAGGAATTGAAGTTGATGGAAAATTTAAAAGTGAAGAAACTTTTTAAAAGCAAATAATTGTACCCACGCGGTTTTGCGGTTCAACGACGCCAGTAACTTTCTCTTCTTCGACTCCCAGTGAAGATTTTAGTGCCATTGTATGTTAATGTCCATTTCGCTAAGGAATAGACATGTCACTTTTAATTCAAAAACCAGCTACTTAAAATTCTAATCATGTAAAATTCAAATCATTATTAGCCAATTCGATCCCAAAAATTTGATGAACAAGATCCACAGGATTGAAAAATTTGATTTTAGGAAAGATTCGCCTACTTTTCGTACGATATGTTTAGAACAAAATAAGTAGGAATAATTCAGAAATATGCACTAAAAAGGTTATTCGATTCTGTGAGAAATGAAATTTCTTTTAACCTTCTTTCACGAATGGAGACAAAAAAGAAGATAACTGGAAGATACACAAACAATGAAAGGAATGTTTGTCAGATCTCAAATGAAATCCTGGAATTAGAGAATATAAAGTATTTTGTAGATTTGTATCCAGAAGGTTAATGAAATTAGTGTCGAATGAGCCTTCTTTGAAATGTTTTTGATGGATGAGGTCACAAATGAAGAGGATAGTATAAAAATACCTGCAAAAGCGATTTTCCTCATTTAAATTGAGGATCTTCTGCAAAATATAGGAAAATTTTTGTCAAATAGTAAAGAAAAATATAATGGACAAAGAAATCTCATCATAAAAATAGTTCTGAGGAAACATGAAAATTTTAACCAGGTCTCAAAGTATACACAAAAATGTAGAGATATATGCAAGACTAAAATCAAAAGAGACACAAGACAGCAGATCAAGCACCGCCCGTTAATTCAAGTGATCTTTGTTTTGCGCACTCATCTACATTTTTGATGATAATTCGAAAACCAATCTATATTTTTGCAGTATCTTAGAATTACTGTGAACATTAAAAATCTAGGTTTATATACGGAAAATTTGATATTTTGTAGCGATTCGTCTAGATTTCATCGGATGTTAAAGTTGAATCATAAAAATTTGCTGAAATCAGTAATAAGTTGCTCATAACTTTTGTAATTAATTTTTATAGATCACTTTTTTATTTTGTTCAAGATATATTATGCAAAAAGGAAATGCATGTCTTCATTTGCTAGTTTTTTTAGTGCTCTCTTACTTTTGTCTTTATTTTGTCTCCATGCATAAAAAAGACTACGAATATGGTCTTTTTGATACACAATCCAATAAATCATCTGATTTTTTCTCAAAAATGATTTCATCTCATTTTGTTCAGGAAATATCATGTTTTCAGTGGAAACATGTTAAAATACTTTGAAAACGCCTTAATTGAGGCAGATTCTAACTAAGTATCAGATCATTTCTTGAAGAAAATTTCATCTTATGTTGTTCTGACCATATGACGCAAGAAATGAGTGTATGTCCTTATTTATCAGATATAATTTTAATATGCCCCATTTGACGCGAAATCCGATAATCTTGCCAATTTCATATATATATATATATATATATATATAGTGTGTGTGTTTACCATTAATAACATTGATCAGAATACATGATGAAATGCATGTCTCCAAACGCTGGTTTCACGTTCTTATACTGCCCTCCTTCATTGGGATTTTCTTCATTAAAAATTCTCTTAATAAGCCGCATTTGACGCAGGAATCGATTAATTCCCAAAATATTTGTCAAAATTTTATTGTTTCTTGTTTTGTTCAAAAGATATAATGCGATATGCAGGTGCATGTTCTTGTGTATGTTTTTAAAGTATTCATCAAGAATACTTTCAATATTTCTTACTTTGCGGGAAATTCATTAACCTCCCTTACGCCATTCTGTATATTATTCTATTCCATATTTTTTCGTCAGTATATCATGCGAAAAAAATACATTTTCCCAAACTGAGGTTTTATGTTTCTATACTTTTATTCTCCATTTTGCTCATATTTATTCAGAATGATCCTCGAATAGTTTAGTTGACGCAAAAATTCATCAAGTTTTAAATATTTTCGAAAATAATTTAATCTCATTTGTTCTGAATGTAAAATGTGATAGGTGAGTACATATTCCTATGCATGTTTGCATTCGCTATTTTTTCAGGTCTCATCATACTCTTCTCGATTTTTTTGTCCCTCTTCATTAAAAATACTTGAAAAATAACCTACTCGACGTCGAATTGAAGAGCCTCCATAACTTCATTCAGTAAATTGTTCCATCTCATTTGCTTTGAATATATATCATGAAAAAAGTAAGTGCATGTTTTCAAACTCTTGTTTTATGTTCTTGTACTGTTCTCCTCCATTGGGTTTCAAATTATGAAAAATAGTCTAAATAGAGCTAAGTTCTCGCAGGAAATCATAAAAATTAAAATCTGTTTCAAAAATTATTTCATCTCATTATGTTCTGAACATATAATGTGATACTCGGGTCCATGTTTTTGTGCATATTTTTGATCGCTCGTTTTGTAGATGTCATCATAATGTCCTCCCCTCCTTTATTCCTATTCATCAAAAATACTTCAAAGATGAACTTATTGATGCAGAATTGATTATTCTTGAAAATTCTTTCGACATCATTCGAACGCATTTTTTCCTGAACACATCATGCGTAAATTGAGTGCATGTCTTCAAACCTTTGTTTCATATTCTTATACTGTTACCCTCCATTTAGCTTCTGTTTATCCAAAACACTTCAAATAACCCTCTTTTGACGCGGAATTCGACCAAGTTTCCAATATTTTGTGAAGAAATTATTTTGATCATATGTACATATGTCTGTACATATGTCTGTGCATGTTTTATTAGTTCATTTTTATACGTGTCATCATTCTGTACTTTTATTTTTTGTCTCTATTCTTGAGAAATACAAAGAATATGACTAATTTGAGATGTAGTCCTCATACTGTGCTCTCCCACTTTATTTGTAATTATCAAAAATTCACTAAAAACAGAATATTTGATGCAATAATTGATCAAGTTATCGATACTGTTCCAAAAGCAATTTCATCTACTTAGTCCTGAACATATACTGTGAAAAGCGAGTACATATTTCTGTAGATGTTTTCGATCGCTCGTTTTCTTCCTGTGTCATCATACTGTTTTCCTCTTTTTCGTCAACAGTAGGTAAAAATGGCCAATTTGACGTGAAATTCAAGATATTCCCTACCTCTCTGCTTTAAATTATTTCAGTTCTTTCGTTCCGTACATATCATGCGTTGACAAAAGCGCTTATTTTAAATCACTAGTTCCATCTTCTAATACTGTTCTATTCAATTTTTTTTTCCATTCATCTGAAATCATCAATAAGCAGCCTGTGGATGCGGAAAAAAATTAGGTTTTAGATATTCTTTAGGGAATAATTTTTTCTCATTTTCTTATGAATTATAACGCAATGAGCGGGTTCATATTTATGTGCATGTTTGCGATCGCTCGTTCTTTTTAACTGGCATCATATACTGCTCCCTTCTCTTTTGTCTCACCTTATCAGCAAACATTAAATATGAAATATAGGATCCGTAATGCAAGAAACTTTTTGGCTTTATTTCATCAATCATTCTATCTCAATTTATTTGGAATATATAATGCAAGAAGTAAGTGCATGTTTTCAAAACGTTGATTTTATGTTCATATACTGTTTTACTCTACTTTTATCTCAATTTATCTTGATACTTCAAGAATGGTTTTTTCGATTCGAAAATTATTCATACTATCGATGTTTCCCAAAAAATAATGCTATTCTATTTTGTTACAAACATATGATTCGATTAGAAGGTACATCTTTCTATACACGTCTCTAATCGCTCGTTTTACTAGGTCTCATCACACTGTCCTTCTTTTGGGTATCATAATAAAATATGATTGAAATATGACCAATTTGGTACGGAATAGGAAAGATTCCTTACTCCATCCAATAAATCATTCCATTCCATTTGTTCCTAATATATCGATCGAAAAGTATAAGTATGCATGTTCTCAAATCATGTTGCTCTACCATCGTCCCCTATTTGATTACCATTTATCCAAAATACTTCGGATCGATCAAATTTGACGCAAAAATTTATTGAGCTTCGAATATAATTCAGATATTGTTTGATCTCATTTAGTTTCAACATATGATACGATAAACGGGTGCATGTTTGTGCGCCTGTTTTCAACCGATCGTTCTATAGTTGTCATACTGAGTACCTTTTTGACCCTATTTATCAAAAATATTCAGAAAAGGGCTCATTCAAAGCAGAATCAGTTAAAATTCTTAAATAATTTGATAAATTATTTGATATATTCTGGTTCCGAATATATCACGAAAGAAGTAAGGTCATGTTTTTGACTGATAGTTGGTGGTTGTCCTAATATTCCTGGATGATATACTATTTCATCAATTTCTGTCATAAGTAAATGAAAAACCTATTTCTCTCGTGGGGAAGAGTTTCTGAAATCTGAAAATATATTTAAAATTGAATAAAATCCTCGACACCGTGACATCAACATTTCGGTGCTAAACATAGTTTCTAGTCCAAATTACACAACAATATTGCGTGCATAAGATGTAAATCATTTTAGAAAAATCGAATTAATCAGATAAAAATTCAAATTTATGTTATCGATTATGTCACAGTTTGTGGAAGTATCGTTATAGAATATGTCGAAGAAATGACGTCTACCACTATAATACAGCCAAAGCTATTACATAGAACGAATGCGTCAAACAACTTTCTCCCAAACATCCTCTCACTTTCGTTGGTTCCTAAAGTGGAAACTTTCAATGTCTTACGCCTTACTTAGATTTCTTTGTTTTGCGAGTCATTATTTTTGCTCTTGAAACCGCTATAATTATTTTGTTCTTATCTCATGAATGAATAATGAACATTTATGAAATAAAGATTATTCTCGAAGGAAGTTATGTACACCTACTTGTTTGTTTCTTTAGAGAAATTATGCCTCCTTAGAAATCAAAAAGCAGAAAAAATTTTCTTGAAAATGAGTTGAACATGTGTTACACTATGATTATTCAATAATTTATATTTTTATACCATATTTCATTAATTATATTAACGTTATTATTATACTCCTACAAAACTACTTCATATACACAATTTCAGAAATAGTAGCTTCAGATTTTTATACAACTTATATCAGATACATCTCAGTCAGCTGGAAAGATCAATAAAGATTTTTTAGAATCATAATGCTATTCTTTAAAAATTCATTGTATCTTGAATATTTTTTAAAATTTAATATGTTTCATAATGAATAAATGAACCTTTTCTGTGAAGTGCATCATTGATTTTTTTATTTTGTTTGTGAGTAACTTTCTAGAATTATGATACTTTGCTCTTAGGATGATTAGAATTCTGTTTATTTTTTAATTTTGAATTAATAAAAGATGTTCATGGAAAGAAACATCCAGATATTATTATTATTAGGTTTATTATTATTATTATTATTATTATTATTATTATTATTATTATTATTATTATTATTATTTGACCTGCCAATGAACCTTGTTCTCAAAGAAAGTAAAATACACTTTCTTGTTATTTTCCTTGGAGAAATTATGCCTTCATCACATATCAATCAAGAAGTAGACGTTCTCACAATAGAGCTTTCTTTTCGCTTTCTGACTAATGGACTTCGTTATCTCACCTTCCGAGTCCTAAATCAAGAAGAAGAACAATACATAAACTCTAATTTTATTCAAATTTTTATCTCTCAATTCAGCAAAAATTGTTCTTCATAAGAAATATTAAAAAATAGGCTTGTTTCGGCTGTTCTACATGGTATCATATCCTAAAGAGAAAACATCTATTGAGTTTAATAATGCGCGACATTATGAGATCAGACATCAAAATACGAGAAGAAAGCGCCAGGAGGGAAAGTCTTTCATTTCGTAATGTGTTGGAGGAACTGAATTTAATTTCTAACTTTTTAAGTGATAAAGGAGAAAAAAACTATTTTAGTTGGAACATTTGGAGCGAAAATGAAATTCAAACAACTTTCTTTGTATTAGTTATTGAACAATTTTTTTCAATGCTGTAGAACAAAAATCCGAGAAAGAAAGCTGGAGAAAATATTCATGAATGAATTTTCCAATTTGTAACATTTTCGCAGAATTATTATTCAACATAACCTATTTTAAGGTTGATGAAGGATTGTTTTTTATACATTCAATCCTCACAAGTTGTTGTTATTACAAAGAATTGAATTTTTATTTGGGAAACTCAATTTTTCCTCTCTGAGTTCGTCCCTGTGAATTTTTTTATAAGCATAAACAAAAGTAAAAATTTTTATTTTTGCACCGCAAATATTGATTATTTAAATGAGATTCTGTGTGAAAAATGTACTAAACATTTTTTTATTTTTTTCATTCCACAGAATGGAGATGTGGTTCATCCTTCTGGTGGGCCTTGTGGGACAAGGTCTAGCCACCCAAGTCAATTACCAAACTTCAGCTTCTGCTCAATCCTCTTCAGCTTCTTCAAATCAACAGCAATGGTCCTGGCAAGAGGATCAAACAGGAGCTGCCTCTAGTCAACAAGATTCTTTCCAACCATCTAGTTTTTCTCCTCCTGATACTATTCCTCAACAAGTCGAACAAGAACAGCATGAAGTCTATGAAGTTGGAGTCAGTGGAAGTGATCAAACATCAGATTCACTTTCTGAACAGTCGGTAAGATTTTGAAGGTTCTAGACCATATCAGGAAAAATCACATGGTATTCAAAATGGGTTTCATAGTCTTATAGCAATGAAAATCTTCAACTTTTCATCTTCTCCTCTGAATTCTTCTCTCCCCGTTCCTAGCTTCACTTCTTCTATGTCCCCTCACATCTCGACCTTTAACTTCTTTCCACAGTCCGTCCCCTCTACACGCACTATTACCTCTCTGCACCTTACTCCTTTCCATGTGAAAACCCTCTCCCAATCTATCATATCTTCACCCTTCTTTCTGTATCTCCTAACAATCATCTACATCTCCTCCCCTTACTTCCCATTTCTCAGACATTAGCTCTTCTCCAACTCTTCTCAACACATCTTCTTCCCATCATCTTCTTCTGAATCCATCGCCTTCCCTCCCCCAAACCCCTACACAATCTAACATTTTCCTATCCGTTTTCCTGGATCTTGCACCAATTCCATCCTTGCTTTTCCTTACAGGAGAAAAATACAAAGGACGAACGGGCACC
>WSXT02012927.1:0-14508 GCA_011762715.2 Neuroterus valhalla
CCGTGCTACAAGCTTTTCGTCTCCACAACCCCCCCCCCCCCCCCCCCCCCAGCACCGGCTACGTCGTTTATGGCCGACCCCTTACCCGAGGGGTTGCTGTAAACTGTTTAACTATTCGTGAAATCTGTGTAAACTCTTTCGAAATCTTTGAGCTTACTGAAAATTGTTGTACACTCAAATCTCGAGTGGTCAAACCCCTCGAAAACATCTAAAAATGAATAACTTATTCATTTTTAGTTAATATTGAAGAAATACCTTTTTCTTCTTCTTCTCCTTAATGATGGCTTCTGTACTTGAAGAAGTTTGATCAACTTCCGGTAGTGGAGGTGGAATAGGAGAAGGTACCGATTCGGGTAAATGACTTTCTTGCATCTCCGTTTCGACCTCTGGTTTGCTGCTTTCTATCGATGCGATGTCATTGTAAAACGAGTCTATTGCAGATCCCAAAGATTCTCTTTGCGCTTTGACGGGAGGTTTTGCTATTACTTGACTGGTTCCATAAATCTGAGAGTAGTCAGCCATCATGAATTGAACTCCTTCTTGTCCTATTCTGTTCGCAGCTGCTACGAGTGCCTGCTGTTAAATTAAAAGGATTTACGTTTAGGCAACTCATCTACAAAGATTCAAATTTGAATTTGGATGTTCAAAAGATATCCAAATCCAAGGGAATGATCACTCTTTGAATCTGCTGCACAAGCCTTCATGAAATCTTCATAGAATCATTGGAATCTTTTGAAATATTTGTAAATTCTTTGATATCATTGGAAATTTTCTAAATCTTTGAATCCTTCGTGAAATCATTGGAGTCTCTGAAAAGTAATTGAAATCTTCAAAATGTTTGTGAAATGTTCCCTTGGAATCTTGGAAATTTTTCTGAAATTCTTATCATATCTTTATCAAAGCCTTGAAAAGTGAAGGTTAAACATTATTCAATAATCACATTATGCAAATGATGATATGCAGGATAATGTAACAGCTGTCCTTGCATAAGGGCCGTATGGTGTGTCAAAATCGCATTTCCCATGGTAGCAGCATAAATCGGATTAGTCTGATGTGGAGAAGCCGCATAAAGAACACCAGACTCGATAACCGATGGGGGTAGAGTATAAGGCATTTCTGGTGGATCTACTCCTGGAGGAAGAGGTTCACTACTAGATGATTTTAAGACCTTTGGTGGCGATGGAGGCAGTGGAGGCTGAACTGTTTCTGCAGGTGTGGTGGGCAGTGGAGGATTTGCACTTATTAGATCTGGACTGGAGTTCGTAACTGCAAAACCCATCAGATGTTATTAATCTATATTTTTCTACTCGACAACTATCTGACTCCAAAAAATCTTTGCCAAAGTAAACTCTGATAGTATCAGACAGAACAAAACTCACCGTTTTCTAGTTTCTCTTTCTTGTTATCTAAATCTTTATCTTGGCTGCCTTTTCGCTTCTTCCCTCTTTTCAAATCTTCGGCACATATTCGTGGAGGTGGAGGTGGACTTGGACTAGAAATTTGAGGAGGCGGTGGAACCTTTATATCGCTCGAATCCAAACTTTCTTGACTCATTGCTTCCTCGACTTCCATTGAGAGCTTCTTCTCTTCTTCCTCCTGCGTTGAATCCTCAGATTGTTCCACTTCCCTTTCTTTAAAAATCAGAAATGGTTATAAGGTAAAATAAAGTAAAACAAAATAACAATAAGAGACTGACGGATTTCAGTCAAGAGCCTCAGAATGTTGAGAATTCATAAACGAAAATAAATTCAATTTACCAATGATAACAGGTTCTCCAAGTTCCGGTGGCGGTGTCGTACACAATTCCATTTCTTCCGAGCCTCCAGTTACGTCCGCCTCTGGATAGGTCCACTGGGCTGCACCGGAAGCCGCATTCCGATAATAGTACCGTTTATGCGATCTAGAAACATCCCCCCCAAAAAAAAAACACAAAAATGAGAGCAATGATAAAGGGAATATTTCTCTACGTAATCTTTTTACACATCTCATATCGTGAACTTCTCACTTTCCTTTTTAACTTTTCTTTTTTAATTACTGAACGTAATCCATTGATACCCCTACCTGTATTACAGATTGCCTTATAAATCTGCGTAGATCCGCTACAATAATTTACATTTAAATCATCAACTCTCTAAAGAATTAATATGACCTCTTCTTCAACAATATTCAAAATTATACCAGTGGTTTGGATTGTCGAACAGAATATTTTGCAAACTGCTTGTTCCTTTCCTGATTATCGAACATTACTTGATAGAATATTTTGTTTAAATAATAATAAAATCAATCTTCCTTTCGAATAAGCATTCATATTGCCAAAAGCGAAAATTTTCAAGTTTTATTTAAAAAATTATGATCCGGGGAAAAACAAAATATCCTGTTACTCTCGGATGATCCAGCGTCTTCCACTGAAATCATGTTCACATCTCGTCGACCTAGAACAGCAAGACAAAGCATAAATCACGAAAATCACAAGTGCGAAGGCGAACTCAGCCAAAAACTGATCTTCCCCTTATTGTTTCGCTCTATTCACTTTTAAATTATCCGTGAAAAAATACGAAAGAAAGCGCTACATCTTTGAGTGAAATGCATTCTTTCAAGAAGCTTTAGGAACTGAAACCTCAGCTGAAAGAAAAACATTTTTTTTAATTGCACAGGAATCATCAGCGTGCCTGATTAGGAAAATATGTAAACATATTAAATCTTGTTAAGTTGAAGTAATAAAAAAAGCTCCCCTAAAATATGTTAATGAAATGCAGAATAAATTTATTAACTTTTGTATAATAAATACTTTAACTTTATTATATTACAATCTGTATATTTTCATAAAAAATTTTTTGAGTAAAGTTCCTTTATCTTACGGAGAAAGTGAATTTTCTTTTAAGATAGTGAATAATAAATACAAATATGTATACAAAAGAATACTTTGTCAAGAGCCAACTCCTTAATCGCTTTGAAAGTCTTTGGAAATCCTAATTCAAGGTAATTAACAGAGTACAAATTTTAATCAGAGAAGAAGAAATCGGCCCTGAATTATACCAATTATTCTAGACTAGAATCTACAATATATTACAAACCAATAATACCTCTCCTTCCACTCACAAATTATAATCTAAGAATCTTTCAAATATTCACAAAACATTGATTGCGTTTAAAGTTCTCTTTAACCGAAACCCAACTGAAATCGTAGGAAATTATAGAAAATTATAGTAATTAAGAAGTTTTGTAGTGCAGTCTTCATGATTAGAAAAGGAAGTGCAATATTCAACAGGCAACGCATTGTTCGCGTTTGAATTAAAAATAAGAAATTAGATTAAAAGATGATCAACGATTAACGATATAATCAATGATAAAAAGCGAACAGACACCGGATAGAACAGATGAAAAAAAAGATGATAGCTGTAAGATGGAAATCAGGGGAAATGAAATACGAAGATCGATTAAATTAAAATGAAGTATTTGGAGTAATGGCTAGCTTTCGGATTCAATTTACGGCTGGAATTAAAGATGCAGAAGGTATGGAATATGTTTGTGTCACAAAAAAGTACAATGAAGGCATGTTCGGGCTTGAGATAGAGTCTGTCAGGATACCGTACCTATCCCACTGACATTCCCATCCTAAGGGTGCTGCTGTTTGTTCTAAGCGGCTCAATTCTCGACACGTTGATGTCAGCCATTGGTGGAGATAAGTTTGTTTCAGGTCACCAGTTTCCCAAGCTTCGAGCAACGTCTGTGATTAACAACAAAAATAGTTTTTCACACAAGCATTTGACCATTCAACTTTTGAGTGAACACCCAATTTCAGCATTTCAAAAGATTTCAAAATTCAAAAATATTCCACAAACCTTCCAAAGATTTCTGGAAGATTTAATAGATAACTGAGATTTCACATAGAGTTCAAAGACTAAAAAGATTTCGAAATATTTCAATAGATATCACGAAAATTTTCAAGTTTTCAGAAACCTTTCAAAGCTTTTACAGATTCCGGAGATTTTCAATAGGTTTCAAAAGATTCCGAAATGTTCATTTTTGAAAAATGTTTCAAATTGTAATTTTAAAGAATTACTCCTTTTTCAAAAAACGTTTAAAATTTAAATTCTAAATAATTACTCCTTTTTCATAAAACATTTAAAATTGTATATAAATAGGAAAATAATTCTGCTCAAAATCACAAGTTCTCGCAAGAATTCACTCTTCAAAATTTTTACCAAAAATTACCATTTTTAAAAGATGTTGATTACTGTTAAAATCTGGTGTACAATCCTTCGTAAAATATTTTGAAATCTTGAAATAAGGTGCACACTCTAAGAGTCGGAAAATCGACACCTGGAGTTATATATTGTGCTTTATTGTGAAAATATATTTCCACCATTAGCTTTCAAAACATTTCACAAAAATGCTAGATTTTAAAAGTTTTCCAGATTTAAATTATTTACCAATATTTCAGAAAGAATAAAGATTTCACAGCGGCTCATACACAATATTTAAAGAGCGATCAACCGCTTCAATTTTATCCGTTTTAACTTTCAAGTTAATAAATTTTGAAATCTTGAAACTTAAGTTAAGCAATAATTAATCTGCAAGCTTTCGCTATGCTGCAATCAGACTACATAGAACTTAGAATAATCAATGCATCCCTCACCCCTCTAAAAAAGTAATTAAGTCTTACTTGAAGTTGAATAGCCATGACTTGAACAGCAGAGGCCATTTGACATCCTTCAGCCAAGAATTTTAGCTTCTCCGTGATCATCTCCGTCAAATATTTGAATTCCTTATTATCAGCAACCGGTATACTTTTCGGTTCTTCTTTTGGCTTCGTACTAGTACTTATAGTTTCTTCTTTCACGGAACTAATCGTTTCTTTCTCAGGCTTTTTAAAAGTTTCCGCCTGCTTAACTTCAGCTGCTTCACTGGAAGTTTCATCCTCCTCTCTTTCTTGTTCCAATTCACATCCAAACCTTCCACCTTCATTAGGACTACTTGTACTTTGTAGTTCGTCTTTAACCGGTTCTTGTACTTCTGGTACTTTAGGCCTATTGACTACAACTGGAAATAAAGTAAAATGGTATAATTGTATAAATAGAACTTGAAAAACTTGGATTCTTGATATATTTTGAAAAGGTAATCACCATCGAAAGCTATTCTCTTTTTTCTCTGGAAAGCTTTCACCGGAGTTTCCATGTTCTCCAAAAATATATTCGGCTTCACGATTTCCGGTGCAGACTGAGTTGTTCGAGATTCAGTTTCTGAGTTATCTGCAATATCGGCTTCTCTACTCGACTCTTTGCCTTCTGCACTTGCAACTTCAGGTTTTTCAGAGTTAGCGCTTTGATATTCAAAAATACGAATACAACCCGATTCTGTTTGCCTTGTTTCCACTTTCTTGAGAACTACGTCGTTATAACCAGCGGAAGATTTTTCTGCATGATATTGCGAGATTGGGAACAAAGCTTTTACTTCAGTCGGTTGCGTAGCTTCCTCTTCGTTATCCGAATCGTCTTCGTAACCAGGTACAAGAGAAACTTTAAATTCACTGCTGCACGTTTGTATTTTTTCTTGATTTCCATTTTCAGCATTACTATTTTTAGTTTTTTCACTGCACTCCATTTGGTTTGGCGACCCTCCCCTAGGACTAGATTTCTCAGAATTTTCTCCAGACGTCTGTGCGTTTCCACCAAGGAATTGTAAAAGCTTAGCCTGATTCTTCAAACGTTTCAAGATATCATCTTCATCCTGTATGGATTCTGTATCCACTGAATACATAGTATTTTTGTTAGAAAGAGATTTTTTAAGTTCGGAAGTGACCGCAGTGTTTTTGACAACCGGACTCTGCATTTTTGAGAATATCTCAGGTGGAAGAGAAGGTCCCATTTCAACCTGCCTCGAAACCGTCTTCATTTCAGATTTCTTCTCTCGACTTATATATCTACTAGGCTGTTTAGTAGAGGGTTTAAAATCCTGTGGTACTTTGGATTCATTTTCGGTGGGAGCTTCATTCGTGTCAGATTCACTTCCGTCGCTTTCTTCATTTCCAAACGAAGTTATCATCTCAATTTTCCTGTAGAATTATATATTTCAATTTTACAATTATAAATATAATGTTAAAAGAGTAAGATAATGAGAAAATAGTTTGTAGTACCCATCATCCGAATCGTCGTCTCTTAAGTGAGGAGGTTTCACAGGTTCCGTTTTCTCCGGAGTGATTTGAACCTGAATTGAACGAATTCCTGCTTGTCTATTCCTATTTCTAGCTACAACTTCCTTTGGTATCATTCCATCTGGTATTTCAGTCTGTGGTTTCGGATCTGATATGAGAATAATATTGCCTTAAAGTTGAACGATTCATGGAAAAAGTTATGTGATAATATTTCTTTGAGATAAGTTTGCTTACATGCATTTGAAGAGATTCCAGGCCAACGTGATGAATGCAAATTGTGGGGATTGACACCAACTTGACTTCTTTCTTTCCATGCTCTTAACTCGGGCGGAATTTCCCAAGTCACTTCATTTGATTCGGTATGCCAATAGTACGGATACCCAGTAGATTCATCGAAACATTCTTGCCAAGCTGTAAAAACATTTTCGCATAAAAATAAAAGGTCGAAAAATGGCTTATGTTTGGCAAAATATTGATCTAGTAGCTTTTAAGCATTACCCGAATTGCTGGAGCTTGTACGATTTTTGGTAGAAGCAATTTTAATTTTAACTGATACGAGTTACAGATTGTGGAACTTACGCATTTCTGGTTTATTCGAATGATTTTTCCCTTCGTGCCCTTTAGAAAGTGCATTCGATTTTTCAGGCACGATAGATTGAATTTCCTAGAAAGGGAAAGTTAAACTTCAATATAGAAACTGATTTATGAAAGTGATAAAAACTGATTTTTGGAATATATTAAGTTACCTTCAAGAAATCATTGACTTTGTCATTTAATTTATTTGAAGGATATTGCGAATCCTCTGTTTCACTGTCTGAATTGTATTGTCCCAGTAAACCTTTCAGTGGGTTGTTCGGAGATCCATTTTCCTCTGGATGATCATCAGCGATTTGTTGATATTTATCTAAAGGAAAAAGAGTAAATATATTCACAGTAAAATAGAAATCAAAAGCTGGTATATTTGATATGGAATTAATTTTCCCACTTATTAAAAGCGAATAAAACCTTACCCTGCCAAAGTCTTCCTGGAGAATTGGAATGTTCCCCATCGATATCCAGAATGGGTTTTCTCTGACGTCTCTTCATAATAAATACAGAAATTTACCTACAATAATTGAACACCCGCTATGTGCATCACTCATTCGAAATCTCAGATTATATATCGCGACAAAGAGTGAATAATTTCGCAATTGTTGTAAATAATAACTATTTTCAACTTGAAATTGCAGGACACTTCAGAATAGCGAAGTTCACCCCTAGTTCACCTTTTGTAAATAGTATGCGAATAATAAACAACAATAACTAATGAATTGCAGGTAGATATTTGATATACATGGTATGTATCTTTATCTATTCATGATAACATTGAACAAATCATTCTCAACCGTTCAGTTCGGTTCAATAAATACTTTTTTCACATAACCTTAAAAACAGCTTGAAAAGACGGCTTTGCTAGTTTTGCCCGTTTGGCCTCCGTGCCGTGTCTCTCACCCTTTTCACTTTTTATGCACATTTGCATGCGAAGAAGGAAGAAGAATAGGAGATACGATGGGGGAAAAGGATGGAAAATGCTTTTTTTTCTGTCTCTTTCTTTTGTGGGAATCTTCGTGTTTTTGTCTTTCTTCTTCTTGAAACCACGCAGCAACTGGAACTGAACCACATCATGAAACCGAATGGAAGGAATGAAACCCCAGGCTGGATTGTCAAATTCAAGCGGGAATTCAAAAACTAAAATGATCAGTTTTATGTATATAAAAATGAAAAAAAAAACATTATGCACAAAATGATGCAATTCTAGTTTAAAATTAGATTTCCTTTAGTACAAATATAATCAAATCCTCATATTGATATTGCTACTCATTTCCTGGTAAATAACAAAACGTATATTTCAAAACTGAAATTGCGTAACATACTTTTTCATTTCTACAAAGTTAAATTATTAACAACTCAATGAAAATCATATTTTATTTTCAACAGTATTATTTAAAAATATTTTTATAACCGAAAATGTTTTTCTTAATCTGAAAAAGTTGTGTTCAAAACTCATGAGTTGCCGGTGATGATTATTAAAACAACACCAACAACACCGGACGAGCCTCATGCTGACGAGTTCCACGAAGTTATAAAATATATCAGGGAAAAAGTGTGAACGAATGTAAGATTTTATCAGTGTTATTCCCTCAAACAAAATGATTAATAGGTCAAGGTTACTTGCCCGTAATTTGGGAGTTTTAAGAGTAAGTTTTATGGCACAAGGTGTAAATGAATTTTTGACTCGGAATGAACATAACCTGTAAACACATGTTTGATCTTATTTTCTAGAATTCTGCAGCTGTTGCAGAAAATGGATTTTTCGCATCTTTTGCACAAACACATCCCGTTTATAGTCTACAAGTTAGGCAGAAGAGTAGCACTCCTTTAAATACAATCGTTATGTTTGTTCCACAACAAGAGGTTAGGAAATCTGTGGTTTCGCATGTGCACCTTCGATTTTATTTATATTTACGAAATGCAAAGAAAATCTAAGTGTTATGTTCAAGTCTTTTTAAGATTTAGTATAGTTCTCTATCCACCTTTTAGTAGCAAGTTTTTCAAATCGATGAGTTTGTGAAATTAATATTTTTCAGGCATGGATTGTGGAACGAATGGGAAAGTTCTTCAGGATTCTAGAACCAGGTTTCAATGTACTGCTTCCTATCGTTGATAGAGTCAAGTACGTTCAAAGTTTGAAGGAATTAGCAATCGATATTCCAAAACAAAGTGCAGTGACATCAGGTAAGTAAATGTTAATAAGATACTAAAATTGTAAATGCATTCTTTAGACATGTTCCTGTATTCGGGTTGTTAATTACTTTAGTAAGTAAATAAAACGAAAATGCACTAAGAAGGTTAATATTCTTCCTTTATCACACTCTATTAATTAGATATCTTGATTAACAGACAATGTTACACTGGACATCGATGGAATATTATACCTGAGAGTCAACGATCCATACTTAGCATCATATGGCGTCGAGGATCCTGAATTCGCTATAATTCAAATAGCACAGACAACTATGAGATCAGAATTAGGCAAGATATCTTTAGACAAAGTTTTTCAGGAAAGAGAAGGCCTCAACGTTAACATCGTTGAAAGTATTAACAAAGCCAGTCAAGCTTGGGGAATCACATGTCTGCGTTATGAAATTCGTTGGTATATTTTTGTTTCTTTAATTCTTTTTATATTTATGCATGATATTTTATCGTATATGTTTTTTGTTATAGGTGATATAAGATTGCCCCCCAGAATACATGACGCAATGCAGATGCAAGTTGAAGCAGAGAGAAAAAAAAGGGCTTCGATTCTGGAATCTGAAGGAGTCAGAGTAGCAGAAATTAATGTTGCAGAAGGACAGAGACAAGCGAGGATTCTTGTATCCGGTTGGTTTTTTTATTATATTGTTTCAACCTCAATGATTCACTACTAAAGCGGAAATATTCTAAAAGAAACGAAACCCATCTCAATTTCGTTTTCTACACAGGGCTCGGTTTCACGCCACTCTTAACCATATTTAAGACTTTTTGACCGATTTCACTATTTTGTCATTACTCTGGAAAATGCTGGTATTTTCTTGTAATTAGCAGCAAGTTCCATTATTCTTTCACATTCAATTTAAAAGTATCTTCGGACCTATTCGCTGATTCGCTAAAATAACATCTTCACCATCCTTGAGAGGAAATTTATTAATATTATTGAAATAAGGAAAGTGGAAATTCGTTTTCAAATATTTTACTTTTCTTCAGGAATATTTAAAATTAGAGTTTTTTTTTTCATTCCAGGCCATTATTCTTCTCCAATGATCTTTTATCTTCCTCTTGAAGTCTCTTATTTTTTGGAATGGAATTGTCAGTGTGAGGTTTAGAATTTTGTAAAATTGAATTTGGAAAAACCCGGGATTGAGACTTTCAAATTCCTTAGTTAATTTGGTTGAAAAATTAATTCAAAAGCTTTATACAAAATGTCATCAAATGCAGCACTGTTGTAGAGTACGCTTCAAATGACAAAAAATACAAAAAAGCACTTCTACTAATTGGATTAAGAATTTACACAGAACAGTCTTTCACAACTTTTAAATACTTGCTAGAATGGAAAATAAATAATTTCATGGAATTTCTTTGCAATACCGTTTTGTTCAATTTTTGTATGCCTTTCAACCTAGGAAAAATTAATGGATTTAATAATTAATACCACTTATGTAAATCAAGAAATATAATTTGCTTTGCTAGGAACAAGAAAATTTAAGTTTCTGCATATTGTCTATTATTTTTATGCATTTGACTAAACCCATAGTTTTCAATGTTAATTTCTTTTTTTGAAAAAGGAGTATTACAAATTAGGAGTTCTTCATTTTAACTTCCATTTTTTTTAAAATGTTCTATTTGATTCGAGGCTCTGAACTACAAATCGGAATAATACAATGATCTGTGAACATCGATTAATAATTTATATCTTTATTTTCTAGAGGCTCAAAAGCAAGAACAGATAAACAAAGCGGACGGTGAGGCCGCTGCGATTCTTGCAATAGCACAATCACGAGCGCGCGGACTAGAAATAGTCGCGAATTCTCTCGGCTTCAAAGATGGCAAGGATGCAGCTGCTTTAACGATTGCTGAACAGTATGTTCACGCATTTGACAAACTCGCGAGGACGAATAATACTTTGATTTTGCCCAGTAACGTTGGAGACGTTTCAAATTTCGTGGGGCAGGCAAGTTTCTTAATTTATGAAGGGTGGAAGAGAATGTAATATGTATTAAATATAATCCATTTTGAACTTTTCAGGCAATGTCGATATACAAGCACGTCATAAATCAGAAATCTGGACCAGATAGCCAACCGCAAATAACCAATGGATCAGAAACTAAAGTTCCAGTCGGAATAGAATCTTTGGATGATAGCTACGAGTACTTCAGTGATAAAGAGGAGGCTGAGAAGCATAAAAGAGCGAATAAAAGGTCTCCTAAAAAATTGTAAAATTAGAATCTTTTGAATAAATGGTATCTTTATTACCCATTCGCACTGTTACAAAAAATGATATTTTAATGGAGGAAATACAATATCATTGATATATACGTTACTTTTACTATCTTTATTTTAAAAATTCTTTCTTAATTTTTCTAATATTTTACGATATTTGATTCTCGAAGTTGTGCGTCTTTATATAATTATATATAAATAGTATAAAAAGGACAGTGATGACAATACAAGTACATTGGTAATCAAGCTAAAGTATGGGTTACTTCTCTAAGTTCATTTTCTCTTCTTGGTATGAACCGGAGCAGCAGGTGTGCTTGTAGAATAAGTTTGTTGGGAAATGCGATTGATGTAGTAGAGAGCGACCATAGAGAAGAGGAAGCAGGTTGTTGTTGACACTCGATGTACCAATCCCGAGGCGATTAAGGATGTGATCAAAGAAATGAAGACTGTAAAATTAAATTTAGTTTAAGAAAATCTTTTTTTGGTCTGTTCTTTTTATTTAAAAATACAAACCTTCAGGGAAGAGCTTCATTTGGAACGATTTACCAAACATGATGGTTTCTAGATTGCCAAGGGCAGTAAGTGAAAAAATAAAAACTAGAGATCCAATATATCCTCCAAAAATTGTGTGCAATTGCGTCGATGCAAGCCAGCTTTTGTACATTTGCATTCCAGAAAATAGAAGCACTGTTATAATACCGGAGAGTGCAAACGATGCTCCACTGGTCACAGCTGAAAAATATATTAAATGTAGTTTGTTACAATTATAAATGTATAGGTCCCAATAATTGAGAAGAGAAAAACAAATTACTCCAATTTGCCAGCATCAAACTTCAGGTCAACTTGTGTTCTAGAATACTAGTAATTTTTATAAATCAAAAGCAAAGGAAAACTCCTCGAGGAATAATATAGATAAATAATCAAAAATACTGGTAAAAAATATTGAGGTTAGGTTTCTTGTATTTTATTTGGGTATTTATAAGTTTTATGAGCTACAAATATTTACGAAATTATTCTGAAAACAGTGAACGTTATTACGAAATATATTAATATTTTTCCGGTTCCTGAGGAATAAGGGATAAAAAATTAGGAGGAAAAGAAGAGAAAGCGATGCATCTTATAGGTTAGAACACGCAAGATATTGCAATGCGACTGTCGGTTTTCTGTTGAGAAGCTAGTTATGTTTTACTTACCCATAGTTGTGATTTTTTGAATTCTTCTATCTACAAACAATGTCAAAAATGGAATAATTAAATTCCAAGGTTGTTTTTGTTTTAATTATCTCGTGTTTACATGCATTGTCGTGCCACACAAAGCGTAAATCCTGGTAAAACCATCGGTAAAACTGCCAAGATTCCGGATTGAATATGATTTCTTGTATCGTTTATTCCGTAAATTTACAATTAATCTGCAACACCTTATAGTATTTTAAGGCTCAGTAACTGTAACATTAGCATTTATGGCTCATATTTTGCTGCAAAAATTTTCGCAAAAATGCAATACCTTTTGACATTAACACAATAAACAAACTTTATTTAAATATTGAGATTTGAATTTTGTCCGTTGCTTTCACTAAACAGTAACATCCGGTTTGACCTGCACGATAGAGATTTTCAAACTTTTGAACTTTCAGATTGGCCGGTTCCTTTTCTATGTATTTTCTTGCAGAAAACGATAAAAAAACATGTAATCCGACCGTGAAAGTGTATGCTCTTGAGAACTTTATTCTTGATTCTTCTTTCTGAACCCTTCTGGCTTTTTTTTTTGTCCGAAGGACATAAAGGGACACTCATTTTATTTTGTATAGGAATTAACATTTTGGAATTTTTTTTTTCTTTCGTCACAAGTACTTTTTTATTGTCAAGATTGCTGAAATTCGTGTAGTAAATGTTTTCAGAAACCTTTTCTACATATCCAGTGAAGCAGTAAATTAAAAATAGAGAATTAGTCCAGTACATTTAGTCGGATTCCTATCTGTATTATTGCAATTCATTGGGTAAGAAAATTTTTTTTGCCCATCAAAAAGTTTTCGACCATCAACCCTTTGCAGTCTGTCCGCCACCTTGAATTAAGAGGTGATTTCTTCTATCGTGTATAACAGTAATATTTTTAATTTAATCAAGAAAACATTTGATACCATTTTTCATGATAAAAATAAGATCTAAAAATTAGTATATTTGATGTTTTCTCATACTTTGCTAAATTGTTGCTTAAAAATTGATTATAAAAATAAAAATCTTCTACAATTTTTGTTCGAAACTTTTTTTGTAAGAGCAATTATTTACTTACCACAGCGTCTGAAAGTTGCGCGCACCGTCACTCGGTCTCGGTAGTTGGTAGTGCTAGATTGCAAGCGCTTTGCCGTACTAAATTACTCTTAAGTTTCATTGATGGAATGTAGCTCAACATTTTTTCTCTTTCTTTTTTATTTTTTTTAATTGAATATATTTTTGAATATTTTTTGTGTGCATGATTTATATTGCAATTTCCTTTTATTTGTTATTTTTATTTTGAATTTTTCTTTTTTTAAAACTTAACTTTGATTATTTTTTATTGGCATTTCAATTATTTACTATTGTTCAAGATCATTTCATACGATTATTCATATGATTTCCTTTGTTTGCTGGAGGAAAAAATGAAATATCCTCAAGAATGATGAATGAGAAAATGTGTACATCAATTCGATAACAAAACTTATTTACTAAAATTGTGAGATTCATGTTACGAACCTCACAATCTTTAATTTATGAATATGCAATCTGTAATGAAATTTCAAAGTTCTTGATCAGTTTCAGTTTTTTTTTTTCACAAATTTATGAAAAATTGTCTTTTTTCAATTGTCTTTATTCAATTGAAAAATTTTTTTTTTAATCTGCCAGCTGCGCGGGCACATTCTCATAGCGCGCTTCGCGCGTGGCTCGCTTCGCTCGCAAGTTTGAGTGCGCCTACTGCGCACGTCATCCGAATCTCGCGCTTCGCTCTCGATAATGTATTTACCTCGCGCTACGCGCTCGGTTTATTTTTCACCTCGCGCTTCGCATGTAATGTACACACAGAATTGCAAATTTCGCAAAACTGCGGAAAACCTCTACTTCTATGAAAATTATTGACTTTTTTTATATTTTTGATGAATTTTTTTTTTATACTTAGTTCACTTAAGGCACTACTGGCCTTAAAGAACACATTCTCATTACAATATTCGCCACTAATATTTACATCTCGCATAGTTTGGCTATCAAATTGAATTTTACTTGGTATAAAAAGCGTTATCACGATTAAAACAAAAAAAAAAATATACACATTATTGAAAAAAATTTCATGTAAAACTTGTAGAACGA
>WSXT02012938.1:0-10957 GCA_011762715.2 Neuroterus valhalla
CCCAACAAGACTTGTGGAAAATGCAACCATATTGCTCGCAACTTGATAATTTTAGTTGTTGCAACCATATCAGTTTTTTCCGTGCAAGCGTCGCTTTGGACAGAAACTAGGGAAAAGTAATATGGCCGACACTTCAGACTTAAATTTACTAGACGTGCGCAACTAGACTCATCTAGTTGGGCCAACTAGACCTTTTTCTCCGTGTAGGTCTAGCATGTACTGTTCAGTGTTTCTCTTGACCCAAGCTTACCTTTTAGTGAGCATTCATCGCATCTGCAGGCGTTCTTGGCCTTCATGTGAATCATTCAATGTTGAATCGCACCGAAAGCTTTTTTGGATACTTGTGTTTGTAGTATTTTGAGGCCCGTTTTGCAGACAAATCTAGAGGAAAGCTTATGCAAAACATTCCTTAGGCCATTAGCTCTCTACAAAAAAAAAAAAAAAAAAAAATTGTGATAATTCTTCAGTGCGTCGATAGCGATGCGTCCATTCTAAAGAAGTCCGATATGGGGAGTTATGAGCCACCAGGTGTAGAGAGCTGAAGGGAATTGATGAAGACTTCTGCATCATCTGTATGACACATTGCCGAAAAAATATCATAGAAATAACGCAATACATTGTAACATGTGCGACCGTGCTGTGCACTTGAAGGGTGCCAACATGGCGACTGGGTAATACACCTGTGCTAATTGTTAATCTGATTAGTTTTTTAAAATCTTCTAGTTTCATCAAATTTATCTTCAATTTCATTTCCTACTACTTCATTAAACATAAATTATAAGAATATGCTGTTTTCTGACATTTTTTTACATGGCTTACAACTCCCCAACAAAATTACGAATGCAGATTTTTTGACTTTTAGCCGATCTGCAATATTTCAAAGACGACGGTGATTTTTTTCAAATTCTTTTGTCCAGTATTTGTGTTAAGATCTCGGTTTAGAAGTCCTCTGAAAATTTAACTCAAAACATTAACAATCTATTGATATTTATGGAAGATATACCTCGCAAACTAAACCCGGCTCACGACTCCCCACTCTGCCCCAGTTACAATTTTTGAGTCTTGGAAAAAAAAAGTCCAAAAAAATTTTCAAAATGCTCCTCCTCTTCTATTTTTGATCCAAAATAGCTGGTTAACGAACTCGACTTGTCTTTTTCGTCCCTCAAAATGGGTGCCTTTTTCTTGGACAAAAGCTTGCTTAGTTAACAGAATAAATAATGAAAGATAATTCTTGTAGTAGTAATAGAAATTTTTCCGAAAAATTAGGAAGAATTTCAGATCTCATATGGTTCTTTTAGTTCCCCAAGATCTTCGAAAAATATCCGATCTTTTCGGAATAATTCTCACTTGTCCAGAAATTTTTTCGAAAATTCGGGAAACTTTCCTATTTATTCGGAAAAAGTATTTTTCCAAAGCGAATTCCGAAATATTCCATGCGAAAGTGTAGGAAAAATTCCCAAAATTTTTTAACAGTAAAGATCAAATATGATCATTTTTTCGAAAGTTATCGAGTTCACAGATTATTACATTTTCATCATAATGAGAAGGTATTGGGTGTATGTGAAAATGGACTTTCGAGGAATTTATGAAAAATCCACGTTTTGAGACCTCTTGATTCCGAAAAAGTAATTTTTACGCTGGTGTCTGTCTGTCTATTGTCGTCGTTGTTGTCATCGTCGTTGTCGTCGTCTGCATACAAATTTTTAATTTTTCTTAAAAAAATCGAAAATTAAAATTTTGGTCGCAAAAAAATAATTAAAAATAGAAAGATTCATTTTTTGGTCTTACTATATAAGGTACGGGAAAATATAAATGAACTAAACTTGTGCACCAAGAAAAGATATACGAATGTGGTAAAATGAACTTTTTGATAGGACAAGTAGTTTTTGCTTCATCTATAAAAAAGCATATAAAAACTGAAAAAAATGAACTTCCGGACAATTTGACACAAGCTTAGGAAAAATCAAATAGACGCAAGTTATTTACCAAGAAAATGTCTTTAAATGTGATATCAACTTCTTTAACAGGATATGTAGTTTTCATTTCAATCAGGAAGAATAACAATAAAAATGAAATAATAAAATTTTTGAAAAAATGACCGAGGCTAACACAGAAGATTGATAGAAAAAAGTTATTTACCCGAAATATATCTGTAATTTTGTTATAATTTTACCCATTGGACGCGTAGTTTTTGTTTCAATCGTAAAAAATAAAATTAAAAAATTGAATTTATTATAGAAAAACTACGCGATGAAAATGTATTCGTTAAAGCCGGAGAAGCTTTAACAAAAGAGAATTCACACTCATCAAATAAACGTAGTCGACATTTCGCTTTTGAGATTCACAAGCTTTATATGCAACTGTAGGGAGGTACAAAGGCCGAGCGCGGAGCGCGAGGCAAGATTGCCATCGACCGCGAAGCACGAGGTCCGAAAGACGCGAGCCTCAGGCGCGCCCAATCTTGGGAGCGAAGCGAGCCGCACGCGCAGCGCGCGATGAGAATGTGCCCACGCAGCGGGCAGATTTTTATTATTATTAATATAAGAGGTAAAAAAGAGTGCAAGATTGACTGTAGTTAGCTCGTATAATTTTTTCTTTCAAACAGAGATACAATTTGTCTAATTTATCTCAAAATCTATAAGGGAAAAACAAGGGACATTTCGCCGGCTGCATGTTCGTTACTCGAGTGCAGTCGTTCATCAAAGGAACCTATAGTTTCACTTCTTTGGAGATAGATTCTGGTCCCTCTCAAAAGTTAGTTTTAACGTTTAACCAAGGTTTTAACGCTAAGCGATGGGATTGGATTGATTGTTTAGGATCCTTCTTGTGTATGACTTCCGAATGGCGGCGACTCACAATTGCCTCCCTTGAGACACTAATGGGGAGAGCATACAGATTGGGAGGACACTTAGAGTGGTTAGCGCCCGCAGCTACTTTATTTACGCCAGTCATCACCAACCAAACGCTGCCTCTGCATACAGTAGCGCTGCTGTTAACTGACAGGGCAAATAACAGTGGTGCAAATAACGATTTCAAAACGGGAGGCCGATGACTAGGCGGAACCAGCAGCACTATGATAATGACGACTCTCATCTATCGCCTCTGATCAAAAGGACTTCCAAGAAATATCGTTTCGAGCTTCTGGAGTGGTTCCTTCGACTTTTTAACACTTGATTAATTTTGAGTGGACAAAAAAAACAACGGGTAATGTAACACGTTTTGAGGTTATGTTGGAAGAATGGTTCAAGACTTCGAGGGATTTGAAAGGGTTTTTTTTTCCTTTCAGGGGTCAACAAATCGTAAAGTAAATGGCGTAAAATCACCTTAAGTCATTTCAAGTCACTGGAAACACTTAAAGTTGACAACACCCCAATCATTCCATCTCTCGCTTCATACGTCAAGTTGTCAACCCCTTGGTTTTTTTTAAATCCTCTTAGATTATACTTGATGGATACCATACATTTCTGTGAAATCAAGAGTGTTACTGTTGACCCATGTAAAAGAGAAAAGTGCCAGTCATATACACTGGAACCTCAAACTTAATCCAGCTTCGGGCTTGGGTATCGACGGCCTTGGAAAGAGTTCGAGTGAGCTGAAACGTAAACAGTCAGGGCCGCATACACGCGAATAACTGTCGCCAACTGTAGCGCAGTTGCGAAAATCTATGCTAGGGTAAAGTGACTAACTTGAAACAAAAAAGGGGCAAAAAGATGCACAATGATTTACGATAAATAGAAAACAGGAAAATCACGAACTGACATAGCTTATACTTCAATATTAAATAGAATTTCAAAAGCCGATAAAAAGGAGAGTTTAGTTATCAATAATTATATAGGGTGGAGTCTGGAAGGTTCAGAAACGCCTTAATGACTTTTTCATGTAAAAAAGTAACTTATGGTGACTCAGAGTGGCGATTTAGCAGACGATCTCGAATCCCCGGTCGAGTTTTTCAATTTTGTCAGTCAAATAAAAGTAAAATATTCATATTTGGCGCGGAACGCAAACATTTATGACGTTAATTTTGAAAAAAATTCTCAAATTTTCCACGGAAAAATATCATTTTTCTTACAAGAATTGGAACAGTTAAAGTTGGCATTGAGAAAAAATTATACTTCGATGGCAAAGAAGAAATGGATTTCAAACAAAATAGTTTTATTTTCAAACAAACTTCAAACCAAGAAGATGAATTATCAACTAAATTTATAAATATTTAACTAGAGAACTTTAATTTTTAACCATGGAGGTGAATATTTAAACAAAAAGATGAATTTCTAATTTGAAAGATTAATTCTGTACCAAAAAAAAAGTTTTTCAACAGAATAGTTGAATTAGGAAAGAAGAAAGTATTTAATCATTAATGCAGTAGAAGAATTATTGTCAACACAAACTTCAGTACTTAAATTTTTAATTAAAAGAAATAATATTTAACCAAACAAATGAACTTTAAAATTCAAGTATGGAATTTCCAATCGGAATAAGTGAAATTTCCAGTTGAAAAAAAAATTACTTATAACCTAATACAACTAACATTCAACAACAATAAAAACTTACTTTCGAAAAAACCGTTACATTTCTAAACAAAATGAGGAACATTCATACAAAATTGTAAATGTTAAACTGTAATGATTGAATTTTGGACCAGAAAGACGAATTTTCAACTGAAATGATGAAACTTCAACTAAAAATGCTTAAATTTTAAACTATTGAAACAATGATTTCCAAAAAAAACGGAAGTGCAACATTTTGGGATTGAAAAATTATTTTTAAACTAAGCATAAGAGTTTTAAACTAGATAAATTTTCGACTAAAATCCAAAAAATTTAACTGCATACCTTGAATGGTGAACCGTGAAAAGGTTTTTTTAAACAACAAAATCAACTTTCGGAAAAAACGAAATCTTCTATCGAATACTCGATTTTTCAAAGAAATAATTAGATTTTCTATTCAAAAAGACAAATCTCCATACACATTCTCGAATTTTGAACCAGAGAGCATCAGTTTTTCACTAAAAATAAAACAGTAAAATTTTCAGGGAAAGAAATTGTCAACCAAACTGATGAATTTTAAGGTAAAATGATGAATCTTCAACTGGAATAGATTATTTCATGCAAAAAAAGAATAATTTCTAAGGGTTGATATTATACAAGAAAGGTAAATTTCCCACGAAGTAAGTAAATTTTTGAACAAATTCTTTAATGTTCCAATTCAAAAATTGGTGTTCAACTAAATACTTGAATTTTCACCCAAAAAGATAAATTGCTCTTTAAAAGAGTATGTATGTTTTCAACCAGAGGTGATGTTCAAATTAAAATACTGCACCTTCAACAGACAAATTCAATTTTCAACAAGAGTTCATTTTTTATTCAAGTTTGATTTTTTAACTAAAAAAGGATGAATCCGTGAAGAACAATGTAAAAAAAAGTTTTCTATTACAATTCAGAAATATTTCTTCTTCGAAATACCACTTCTACTTCAAAAACTGCTTGAAGTACTTTCTTCATTTAAAATTGAGAATAGTGACTCAGAAAATACTTTGAATTTCTGAATATTTTTGGGATAATTTTTAACGTCTTTCCAAAACAAAGAAAACTCATCCAGAAATGTGTGTAGTTGAATTTCGAAGAGACTGACGAAGCCGGATTTTCAAAAATATTTTGTTTAAACTTTTAAAACAAAATATGGTGTGATTATAAGATTTCGGGTCTTGAACTAATAGATAAACCCTATAGAATTTGAGGAGTTTGAGGCATAGCTGATTTTGAATTTGCCATTAGTTTTGCGAAATAAATATGTTCAAACAATTTGTTTATATAAATTATTGCTTATGTCAATTTTTTTGGAAAATGAATTCTGAAATCTTATTCTACTGGAAAAATTATTTCCGAAGCAGTACATTTTATATTTGAAATAGGTACAATTCGTTACAACCATATAACGAAATAAAAGATGTGTTGCCTGAAAAATAAGAAATAAATGATTCTGAGTTTGAAGCTCCTAATTTATAAGTTTTAGATATAAGAGTTGATAAAATAACTGCGGAGAAAAAAATTAATAAATAAAAAATCACATGAAAAAAAGGAATTTCAAATAAAAAATATTTAAAAAAATGTATTGTAAAATAAAAGAAACTTTTGCACAATAAGTGATCAAATAGAAAAAATAAGCTACTTTTGAATCCATAAATTTTTCGAATACTTTAATTGTTCAGACATGTTGATTCAAATTTCAAAACAACTCAATCAATACTAAGAACACATTTGTCTATATATACAATAAGATTTAGGAATAGTTCTTATTCAAAATACAATTCATTATGAATACAAAGTAATCTAGAATAAAGAAATCATTCCAACAAATTTTTTTTTGGAAAACTTATGGCAAACTTGAAATTAGCGAACGAAAACCTCTTCAGTTAACATGTGTTGCATTTGTATTAATAATAATTTTCTTGCAGACGTTATGAAGCCTTATTGAGATTTAATAAAATTTATTCAAAATTAATTATTTAGTCATATGGTTGTAACACATTGTATTTTAAATATAAAATATAATGCTTTGGACATAATTTTTCCAGTAAAACTAGATTTCAGAATTTATTTTACAAAAAAATTGAAATAAGCAATAATTTATTTAAACAAATGGTTTGAAAAGATTAGTCTGTAGTGGATTTAGATCTCAGAATGTCAGGTTCACGCCATACGATATTTTAGGAAATGTCGAAAAACGCTAATTGGCGCAAAAACTTGCCCTTACAGTTTTCAGAAATGTTTGATTTGGAAAAAACATATCTTCATTCAATAAGTTATATTCTAGAGAATGAATTCTCAGTATTTATTCAAATTGAAAATAAGATTTTACAGAACGTTTTTCTTCTCTGCTAAAAATCACTTTATATGGGTTGATTCATTTGGCTGTGCCAATAAGCTTTGTTATATTTTTTCAATTTTTTTTTCTAAAAATACTTCTTGGACTCATGTTTCAAGAAAAAGGTACTACTGTTACTGAAAAATGATTTAATTATACACTCCTAATCCCTTGGACCAGAATCCTGGTCCAAGCAATGACCGAAAGAAATCGGGTCCATTGGACCGAAATTTTTCGTCCAAGCAGGATCTGAATTTTTCGAGATCTGAAATCTAGATTGCGCTAGTGTTACGAACTAAAGCAAGGAGGTATAATATTATTTATCAAAAACAAAGTGTAAAAAAATTAAATGTTTATCTTATAGAGAGAAAAATCACGTTCTTTGTTGAAATCGTTTTTTCTCAAAGAAACTATTATTTCACCATATCAAGTAAGTTTCAACATATTATAAGCTTGGATCAACTTTAAATAATGTATGCAGATAAAAATCTGATTCAGAATATGCAGAGAATATGAGGAATAGACGAGCAGAACTGAAATATCAAAGCTAACCTAACTTTGAGGTTATACTTTTCAGATATTAAATATTTCATGTATAAATTGATATATATTGTCTCTGAGGGTATTTTTGCGTCAATGAAAGTTTATTTAATATTATAATTTACTGAAACTTACATGAAGTAGTAAATAAATGTTATTTTGAGAAAGATCACTTTTGACATAAAAGGTGTTTTTCCACTTTTATGATAACAATTTCGTCAGAAACGCTTTGTTTTCGATAAATACATTCTTAAAATATATACTTATTGTTTCCAACTGCAAAAAAAATATTCGTGAACAAAATAAAATGCATCCTAAAACTAACTCGCTTGTGCTAGTTCACATCTTGACCGCATTAAAATGATAGATGGCCTTATGCAGTTCTGCGGTTCCTAATAATCTTAGTGGTCCAAGCTTGGACCGAAAACGCTTTCCGGGTCCATGGGACTAGAAAGTCAGTTCATTGTACCGGAATCGCAGGTTTGGTCATTTCTTGGTCCAGGATTCCGGTCCAGGGGATTTAGAATGTATGTACCAGAAGCTTCCAAATCTGCCCGGTTTCAGCAGGACTCTTATAGGGCAAAAATACAATAACAATCCCTCTTATCTTTATACTTTACTTCCTTCAAGCCTGAATTCAGCAGAAATGTTCTTAAACCTATGGTAGTACGATCACTTTTGAAAATTGAAAAAAATATGAATTATATTTTCCAGTTCTTTTGTTTCAAAAAAATTCTTCTAGGGCAGGACGTATTCTAATCTTTTCAGGATTCTGATACAGTCTTTTCGAAATTACTGTATTTTGGTAGTAATTCTACGAGAGAGGAATTTTATGAGCACTTGTAAAATAAAATTGGAAATTTGAAAAGGACTTTCCAAGTAGTTATTTTTGTGTCGAAAAGTTCCTGTTGAAACAGAACAGGTTTTGGAGTTTTTAGTTACATAATATTATTTCAGCAGTAATTTTTTGGTGCGTAAGTCTCATGGGTGCCTATCAAAAAATACAGAAAAGGACTTTTTACAACATAGGGAAGAATTCCGCACTTTTTACACCTCAAAGGATAGTCCAAAGTGTCCGTTTTTATAATTTACATTGATCTGTCGCTTTCTTCCCTAGGGTAGAAAACTCGATTTTCGACCCGCTCCACAGGCATAAAAATTCGAATTTTCGATTGAAGTATAATAAAAAAGACTAAAGCCTTCATTCTTAGTTTCTTCTGAATTGCATTTCAGGAATTGGATATGAGTGATCACCAAAGTTAAAAAATCATATTCTTCATTGAGGACAGTCGTATATATGACTAATGAGACGTTCAAAGAGCCACTGCACAAAACATTCGCGAAGACGCACAAAGGGACATTTATTGTCGGGGGAGGACAGAACTGCTTTATGTGCGCTTATTATTATACCCATTTAGGGGGATTGTGAAGATCGCAGTTCGCATAATGTACAGTAGTAACTCATCTATATATACTTTCTACTTTAGCGCTTTCACCGCGTGATATCGAAGCCTATAAATTACGGGAGGATAAACATTAGAGGAGGCTTTAAGACCGCAATAATCATAGACAGATTATGCTTGTGGCACGAACATCCAGAAATATTAAGAGAGACTTTCACGAAGAAAAAAACTGGACAGTCATACTTAAAGCCTAATCGCCCTAATCCTAAGTATTCGAAAATGTTCCAGCATTTTTTTTTATGACAGGTATTTCAGAATTTACTGGGGTCGCTTATTTATTGCCTATTGTCGGTGGTGACGAGGGTGCAATTAAAACTGCAGATCCGGATTCCTGGAATTTCTTAATCCCGTGTTGTGGATCGACCACTTAAGTGCAGGTTGTAAAGATTAAAAATGAAGATGCTATTATAAACATAAAGTAAATAACCTAATCCCTAAAACAATTTATTGTTTTATTCCTTCAATATTTGAAAAACTTTAGATTTTTTTAGACTTTAGATTTATTACGGTGGTTACAAGGGTGACTCATTTTCAGCCTCGGCAAACATTTTTTCGAATTTTTTCTAAGCTTTTCTTGAAGCACTCCCAGCCACCACCACGGAATAAAACCAATTATTACATACAAAACATTAGGCTGAGATGAGAAATTTTTTTGATGTAATCTACTGTAATTTATCATCAATTTTACAAATAACCTTAAATCTACCTTATGTACCTCGTATATGCGATAAGAAAACTCAACTCCTTTTGATGCTGCCCAAAATTTGGATTAAATACTACCAACTTCGATTCTTCACTATTTGAATATATTTTTAGAACATATGAAAAGTTTGCGTTCAAAGAAACATTATTGTTTTAGAATGATTTTGGAATCCAAGTTAACTCTAGGGCACGTATTGTTTGTTCTTAATTATCATGATTAAACATTTTCTGCAAATCATTGGAAGATTATAAGCATTTAAAACTTGAGAAAAACTATTTTTCAAATTTAATCTTTTTATTACTAAAAATATAGCTCAAAATATTTTCTAGACTCACTAGAAGATATTCTAACGTTCTTGAAAAAACTTTTTACATTACACCGAACTTATTTTGTGAATTCATAAAAAACAAGAACAGCATTTATTTAGGATACGGTCCAATTGGTGCCCCAGCGGAAGCAACTGACATAATTGAGAATTCAGATAGAATTCTTGTTATGTGTCTCATCAAATTCTCTTCGGCGGCAGCTAAAAATTTTAGGTTAGTAAACTGATAGGTTACGTAGCAATTTGGGCAATTCAAACCTTGAAAATAATAAGGAAAACCCAGTTGGGAGACAAAAATATACTTCAACAACATTCCTACACAAGTTAGACTCCAAAAAAGCCCTGCTTCCTTAATAGTCAATAATAGAACGAATGCTTCGTCTTATTTGTTATAAGAATTATGTGAAAATTTCCAGTTTCGAATACAATTTTTCGGTCCCTTCTATTCTGCAGTACATATACTCTAAACTTAAATCGATCAAAATTTGACTGGTATATTTAATCACACATGCTTTGACTGGAAAATCAGTCTTTTTGTCTGATAGAATAATTGATTTGAGTGACGGATCAGTCTATATTGCTGATTTAATCAATCTGTCTCTATATGAATAAATGTTATTTAAGAAAAGTTATTAATTTGTCTACAATTAGCTAAGTTACAAAATGATTAGTTATTTTACGTCGTTTAGGGGAGCCAGACGGACAATTGTGCTCGTGCACAGTTGTCCAAGTGTCCAAGTGCCAACTGTGCTGTCTACTACAGAATTTCCTCTGAATCTCTTTTCCCAGGTTCAAGAATGAAACTTGAACAATATTGTGCACGTTCACAGTTGTCCAAGTGTCCAAGTGCCAACTGTGCAGTCTACTATAGAATTTCCTCTGAATCTCTTTTCCAAGGTTGAAGAATGAAACTTGAACAATATTGTGCACGTGCACAGTTGTCCAAGTGTCACATTGCCAACTGTGCAGTCTACTACAGAATTTTCTCTGAATCTCTTTTCCCAGGTTCAAGAATGAAACTTGAACAATATTGTGCACGTTCACAGTTGTCCAAGTGTCCAA
>WSXT02012949.1:0-14507 GCA_011762715.2 Neuroterus valhalla
GAAGCGCGAGTCAAATATATTATCGAGCGCGAAGCGCGAGATCCTACGGACGCGCGCCCTAGGCGCGCTGATACTTGTGAGCGAAGTGAGATGCGCGCGAAGCGCGCGATGAGAATGTGCCCGCGAAGCGGGCAGATTTTTTGATCTTGGAATAAGAAGTCCAAAAAATTGTCAAAATGTCCCCCCCCCCCTTCCATTTTTGATCCAAAATAGTTGGTTAACGAACTTGACTTGTCTTTTTGATCCCTCAAAATGATCGCCAAAGCACGATCGAATATGATTATTCTTTCGAAAGTTATCGTGTTTACAGATTAGTTTTCATTTTTTTTCTGCGATCAGAATGGGAATTTTAAATTTTTTGAGAAAATTCAAAAAGTTGTATTCACGATCTCGTAGGGCTCCCAAAAAGAAACATTTTTTCTCTCTGATTTTTTTCCCCATCTTGCGTTATTTGTCTAAAAATTCTCATTTTCTTATATATTTTTGAAGTTTGAAAATACCATAACTCTGACAATTTAGGTTTTATCCCAAAAAATGATATGGATAAATTGTTCCACTTTCTACTTACTACAGAAAGCCGTACTTGATATTTTCGAGTCTTGAAAAAAATAGTCCAAAAATTTTTCAATATGTCTTAACTTTTTGAGTTTCCATCCAAAATAGCTGGCTAACGAACTCGACCTTTAGTTTTTGACATTGAGAGAGTGTACGGAAGGCCAATAAAATAGATTCATTTTTTCGTAAGTATCGTGCTCACATACATACATACATACATATAGACAGACACATTCGTAAAAACCATTTTTCTAGGTTCAGGGGATCTCAAAACGTGGACATTTGACAAAAAACGGGGGAGGGGGGGGGGCTAATTTTACACAAATCTAATACCTTCTCATAATGATGAGAATGTAAAAATCTGCCAGCTACGCAGGTATCGATTTTATGAAACTGAAAAGCAAAACTTCGGCTGCTATAATTTGATGATTCATATTTGTCCAAAATATAAATTGAATTCAACAAGCAAAAAAAAATTTCCAAGAAAGCCCAATTCGCAACTCTAATGATGATTTTTTGATAAAACAGTTTAATTTTCCACAGTAGTAGAGTTTTTAATTATAATAGTTAGATTTTAACCGAGAAAGTTGAATTTACATCCAAGAAGAATGACTTTCTGAAGAAGTTGTTGAATTCCTAACTGCAGGAATAAATTTTTAACAAATAAAAATTTCCAGTGGGAGAGAAAAAAAACTGCAATTGAACTGTTAAATTTGGGAAACGGTTGGTTATTTCCTACCAGAGAGAAGCGAATCCCGGAAAAAAACTTTAATGATTTATATTTTCGAAACAAAATTTTGATATTCAAGATAAGAGTGGGAATCTCAAAATGGAATTTCAAACACCAGTTGCACAAAAAATACGAATTCCTATTAAAGAATGAATGAGAATAATAATCCGAGTCCAAAATAAACCCATTTTTGTGGTTAATTCCGTGTATAGGAGGATGATATATAACTGTCAGAGAATGAAAAATTAGTCTCAGAAAATTCATGGGAAATCATGGAATTGAAAAATAGGGATTCCGCGGCAGCTCTGTTCCTTTGAATCCTGAGAATAAGAGTGAATTTTTTTCTCAATAATATCATAATTTTAGTCGTGACATCACCGAGGCATAAAATGTGTAAATCATCTTTTCATGCACACTTCACCTCTAGTCACGTGTTCAGAGAAACAATTTGAGGATAAAAAGACACAAGGACAAAAAGCTATAAGGGTTTAGGTCGCTCCAGAAACCAACTTCCTGAGACCTTTATGAATACATAAAATTTCTGACACCTATTCATCAATTTCATCATCTCAACTTTATCTCACAAATGACCCTCCTGAACTGATCGGAAGTTGCACAATTGGAATTCATGAAAGAAAGATACCCGAATCGTTGTTGGGTTAGAGTATCCTAAAAACCCTATAAATGAGTTTCTCCAAATGTTACACGTCAAAAGCCTTCATAATAATTCATTTGAAAAGTGCTTTCATATTTAGTTTGTACAGAAACAGGATATTATAGTTCTACAATTGGGATCATTTATTTGTATAAGGTTTCGCATTGCTTTCGATCTAAATTCACTGAGATTTAAAAGAGCACTTCTTGACTCTATTTCAATCCCGAATATCTTCACCTTGTTTGCGGTTTAGATCACCTCGCAAGGAGAAGGAATGGATATTCAACAATCAAGAAATGATGAATATATTTGAGAGGATAATTTCACAAAAAATGGAAGTTACTGATTCTTGATTTTGAGATCAGTTTGTATTTGCCTTCCTAGGACGTATCTCGAATTGGTCAGCTAAAGTTATAAATAGGACTTCTACGAAAATGGGAGGATGGAACAAGTAGATTCCGAAGGCAGGTAATCAGACTGAGTGACATTCTGTTGATCAATGGCACTGGTTCGGGAGTTTTGAAAGGTTAAGAAATACTTTATTTGGGAGCAAGATGTCTTAGGCGCAATATAGTTCGGAGTCTGCTAATAGTTTCTATCGATGGATCCTCATTCGAGTTACGGTACACGAATGGGAAGAGAAGAAGATGGAACTTCATGATGTTGGATTATCCTGCCAATGAGACCTTTCAAATTTGCAGTATTCACATTCAGATTCTTCTTCTTCCAGTCAATCTCCATTCAATCAGAATTGATGTTTCGAAATATGCCTGAATACGGAAAGTGTTGTAGATGTCTATATTTCTAGCACTCATCATAAGATACGAGAGGGGTTGAGAACTGCTAGAAGTTATGGTGAACATGTATGACTTCAGAAGAGCCAATAATTATCATTGATGATCGTGAATATAGCCTTTGAAAGACTGTGAATTCTAGAAGGGGGTGTAGAAGGAATCTATGCTTGATCCGCTAGCTGGCAGTTTGGCATCCAAGGTGCTCTTCTAATAATAAAATGGTTTTGTTAATTCTATTATTCTGTATTGAAATTCAAGTTGTTCTACTTGGTCAAGTGGTCTTGTTGATTTATTGTACAATATATTTGTTTAAATATGTGGTTTGCGAAAGTCAACTATGTAAGGGTTACAAATGTTTTGAAATTTGTAGTATCAGTTATATAGGAATGCATGTTGAGGATACGGGAGTCAACCTGAAATGACCACACACCTTTTCAAAAAAGGGTTCGTAGGTTTAAAATGCTCGTGCCAAGAGTAATTTTGTCATTATTTCATTGTTGCCATGTTAAGTGATGGTGTTTGTAGAACTTAATAGGGATGATCATATTGTAAGTTGCTTGTTATTATTCTGGCTTGATCATGATTTGTATTGTAGATTGTATAGACATGCATGGCAGAAGTTTTCACTTTATGAGAAAATGAGATTATATAATAATAAATGGTTGGCAGATGTGAGACGCGCGTACTGACTATCATGGGTGTAGAGGTTTGGAAGATGAATTAATTTTGCAGAACTAGCACGTGTCATCGACTTTGAAAGGAAGCGTTAATTCTTTGGGTCTTTCCCTTCAAAAATTTTCTAATGATATCATGTTCCTCGGTTGCGTTATTTTGACATTGTTAATTTTATATTGGATTCTATAAGAAGTTCAAGAATATTCTAACATCATCTTTTACATTATTGATTCATGGATAAACCGATATGTTTTGCGATTATGACCTACTCGTCAGGATTATTTATTTATGCTCTCTCCATTTTAAGGACCTAAGAGTTTTTACAAAACGTCCCCGTTATTTCTGCGCAAACTCCACTTTCCACTCAGTGATGAAGAAGACCTACAGCTTAAGCTGGGTTCCGAACCACCAAGAGCAACAGCTAGCTTGTAATGTCAATATATGTGATGATCTATTTTATCTTATACTACAATATTCCCTCCGTTTCAACGCTCACTGTGGCTTGGAAAATTTTTGAGTCTATTCGATAACAATAATTATTGTTCCTAATGAGGTCACGTCCCGTGACACAAGAGTTGGGGACGCATGTGTGCATAAAGTTTTGAGTCGCATGGACATGTGAAAGTATTCCTAAATTGTAATGCAAGATTTAATTTAGAGACAGCCAAATAGCAAGTGGGACGGAAGCTTATAATATACTGAATTCATGAATTTGTTGTTGAGAAATTCTTCATCTCATTCGTAGACTTGAGCCTAATGATTTCGAAAATTGCAGCTGTTACGCCGTAACCTTGAATTTCTTTCTAAATATTAGGATCAACTAGACAGATATATTTTGCTTCATTTAGGGTAAGTTTATGTTTTTAGGAAGCTTGAATTCCTATTGTCATCGCACGTAGTGGCAATTTAGTATAATTGGCAAAAAGGCATAATGAAATTTTCGACATTCCTTATGTTTATCGATAATTGATTCCAAAAAATTCTGAAAAATAATTTAAAAATGTTCCAAAAAACTCTTATAATTTTTTTTAAATTCCAAAGCAAAAATTTTTTTTTCTCAAATTACAAGAAAATAGGAAAGTTCGAAAATATTTGAAAAATTTTTTTAAATAACGATATATAATCTATGTAAATTTTATAACAATAATTTCTATGAAAAATTACATGAAAATCATAACTTGCCAACGAAATGTATAAAAATTATCAATAATCTTCTTATTTATTGCCGTATGTGTACTATTTATAGGTATCATAATCCAAAAAATATTTTTCGCCTATAAAGTGCATTCGAATTCGCCGTCGATTGCCGCTGTAGAAATAGTCGAGAAAGGGGTGCCGGAATCTTCCGCTACGTTACTGCTCAAGTAGGTCCCAATACACACACTCATTCATTCGGTACAGGCGGCACCGATCGTGCTTCGGGGGAAGACGCTTTCGCCGAAGCCTTCGGTAGGCAAGGGAAGGGGGGACCTATGCCGCGCGATTTTTCTCCGGAATCCCCTTAAGCTACTTAGGCGTGCCATCCGAACTCAGTACTGCGACCCTACTACAAAAACATTACCGCCGCATCGGTTTTACTATTCTACCTAAGTTAGGCTACAGATAATTTCACTTTACAAAATTTTCTACGTCACAAATAGGGTGTGTTCAAATTCTCCTTCTACCGACTTTTCTCATCCAATAACAAGCATATTTTCATCTCTTCTTAAATTTGTACTTCGCCCACGCTCAGGAGGCTCTCTTGTATCTTCTATTACTCCTTGAACTTGTTACCAGTCACTAGTTACCCGTCTTCATTCAAATAAACCATACAACTAATTTTAGTAAAGTTTGGTTTTCAATTCCATTTCATTTCATAACCTACAATTTTTTTATCGCATGTTTTGCCTCGTCCACAAAACATTTTGGTCCTTCGAAAACCGGATACTTTTCGCGTGTGATACAGTCATACGTTCGTGTAAGTTCTTGTGCTTATAGTGCAACTTTGTTCAATAAGTGACTGGCACTAATCAGAACAATAATCGCAAAGTAAAATCAGTGCAGAAGAGTAAACATTGGAGTTTCAGAATTTCAGTGAAAAGTGACTGTGAACTGTGAAAAGTGACATTTGAGCTCGAACGAAGCAATCGTCAGTGTTCAATCACGAGATTCTGGTTCAAGAGTAATCACCTCTTCAAACTAGGAATTGCGGTTCAGAAGCAGCATCTAGAGCAGATAATTAAGCAGAGATTATCATCATCAGCAGCAGTACAATTCAGCTCATGCATAGAAAACAGAATTTCAGCACGCAGAATCAACGGAGGTCCATCTCATCACCGGTAAGTGAGTTTTTGGTACCACCAATCTTCCTTATATTGTGCATTCCCGTTAAACATTATGTGCCTGTGATTCCAATTACCTACGTTAGCAAAATTCAATTCAGCCACAATGGCCGAAATCGCGGAAGTAAAAGAATTAAAAATCAAACGCGGAGCAATAGCGAAGCTTAACAAATACCGAAAGTGTGATCAATCGAATTACACCTGCGACAGACCTAGCCTCCCTAGACCTAGAAGATCGGCTTGAAAGGCGTAAAAACCTATGGGCTGAATTTCCAGTCATTCAATCACGACTAGACGTTCTAACATCAGCAGATCCCGCTGAAGTGAAAAAGCAGGAAGATGAGTCCTTCGCATCCGAGAAAAGATTTTTTGCCATTTCAGGGAAAATTAAAAAATTATTAGTGTCACATCCTCAATTGATATTTAAAAGATCTTCAGATTCAAGTGTGAAAAGTGAGGCAGCAGGGCCATTCGCGGATACGAGACCTCGTGAATCACAAATACAGTACAGATTGCCAGCGTTAAATTTACCAAAGTTCAGCGGCAAATACGAAACGTGGCTAGGTTTTTTAAATACATTGTAGGCACTCGTGGATAACAATAAATATCTTCAGGACGTCGAAAAACTCGGGCATTTAAAAAGTTGCTTACAAAATGAAGCTGCTAAAGTTATCGCATCTATGCCTACTTCCTCAGAAAATTATCAGGTTGCATGGCAATTACTGCAGAGTCATAATCGAAAGTCATGTACAAGCAATTCTGAATTTACACCCTATATCTAACGATTGTTCGGTCCGCACGTTTATTGATCAATTACATAAACACCTTCGAGCTTTACGTGCCTTAGGTGAATCGGTTGATGCGTGGGACATATTGTAACTTTTAATCGTGAAAAATAAGCTCCCATCTCAGCTTCGCGATAGATGGGAAGATTTGTTAAATGAATCCGAGATTCCATCCATGAATCGACTATTACAATTTTTACAGCGTCGAGCTCAATCCGATGAGATCAAGTTTGCTCAAATACCGTCCAGAGTTACTTCCAGTTCGATACAGAAATCGGATCTAGATACGATAATAAGCGTGCGCATTCAATTGATAAGAAATCACATTAGCAACACGCGTTTCTCGCAAATTCTAGGAAAGTCAGTTACTACGGTTGCAAAGCTGATCACAGTATTTATTTGTGTGAAGATTTCTTAGAATTATCAATTGCGAACAAAAAATCTCTCTGTCTCAATTGTCTTCACCCCAATCATCAGCCTAATGATTGACGTGGTGGGAAGTGTAGAAAGTGTGGAAAGCGCCACAATTCACTTCTGCATATCGATTCCGCAAGAAATGAGAATTCTGACGATACTCAGCCCAGAATTCCACTTCAGAGTATGCAAGTCCAGGCAGCCCCCCATGCGCTTCTGTCCACCGCGGTAGTCGACATTTTTGACAGCAAAGGCAAACCTCATATACGCCGTGTCATGTTAGACAATGGTTCTCAGTCCAACTTCTTAACTGAGAAAATGGTTCGTCTGCTGAACCTAAATACTAAACCCGAGGACATTCCGGCCAATGGTTCAAATTCATTGTCCATAAAAATAAAGAGCTCAGCAAATGCTTGCATCCGATCACGCTTCAGTCGCTCCGATAAACGTTTAACCTTTTTAATTGTGTCAGAGGTCTCAAATCCTCTTCCTTCAATCTCTATCAATCGGGATTGTATCAAAATTCTCAAGGACATAATCCTAGCAGACCCTGAAATTTATAAGCCAGCAAAGGTTGATGCACTACTAGGTGTCAGTACATTCTATAAACTCCTTTGTGCAGGTCAATTAAAGATACAGGGTCACGATGCTATTTTATAGAAAACACACTTAGGGTGGATTATCGCAGGTGGAATCTATTCGAAACCTTCTGAAGCACCTCAGATAACATGTAATTACTTACATATCGGAAATCGGTCTTCATCTGATGAGCTCACAAGGTTTTGGAACATCGAACAGGTTCCCATCAAAAAACATCTTTCACCTGAGGAGCAGATTTGTAAAACGCATTTTGCTGAAAATGTAACGCGAGATAGCATTGGTCGCTATGTTGTTAAATTACCATTGAACGAAAGAAAATCTGCACTCGGTCATTCATATAATTCAGCCTTGCGAAGATTCCGCGCATTGAAAGAACAATTGGCGAAATTTCCTGCAACAAAAGACAACTATGTCAAATTCATGCAGGAATATATACAGCTTGATCATATGTCAGAAGATCATAGTAGCGATCGGCTACTCAAAATGAGCACAATTCATTTTTTGCTCGTTTTTTAACGTTATTGTCAATTATTTATGTTGACAATTGACGTTACAAAAAAATTTATAGAGGACATTTTTCCTCATAATTCGGTTTTCTAGCTAATGCCACTTTCTGAATTGCAGAAAATCCGGAATCGTAAGAGGATTATTGCATTAATTAAAAATTAATTGAAACGTTAATATTTCGGAGCTCTGCGAACCTTCAGGGCATCACCATCACTTTTTGTAATCAGAGGAACATTTTGAGCAATATTCCGCGAAAAAATTCCGAGGACCTTGCATGGCACACGGAAGTGGACCCAGCTCCTAGAGTAATAATGTTGGAATACATGATGTATAATTGAATAACAATAAAAACAATTGATGAAAAAAACTTCTCAGTCTTATTTTACATATTCATTCATATGAATTGTTTTTTTTTTATCTAGCTGTATGTATCTTGAACAGTTCATACAATTTTCATGCCATCAGCTTTTAAATTTGAGAGTTTTTTACGCTCTAATAACTGATAGATCAAACTTCATATAGTGTCAAATGAATGCTTCAAGACTCATGGAATACAGAAAATTAGTTTATTATTCCATTTATTCGTTATTAACAAATTTCATAAGCAATTTAGCAAATAGTCCTAGTGTCTGTAAAAAAATTTATGTTGGGTCAAAGTGCTTCATATTACCTAAAATTGACATTTTTTTACAAAAGTGATTGAGAAGTTTATTGTGGCAAACTGTTGAAATTTGAAAAAATTATCATTTCTTCCAATCAACTTTGGGTATTATTCAAAATAATTGATAATTGTTAATATTTGAAGAAATATGACATTTCGAATACTTGTAAAGAAATTAAAAGAACCAATTCAAAATTTTGGCCCTCCCGCATAGGAAATAGTACATTTTAATACGTTTGCAAGAGATTTTAGATTTAGAATGTTAATTCTACCAAATATTATTAGGGATAAATTATTTTCAGGAATTCCTGTATACCAGAATGGATATACCCATTCTGGCTATCGAAGAAAATTCAAATTCGATAAAACCTTGATTCCAAACATTTTGTCAAAAACTTGGTAATAAAATTGTTTATTCTTACTTTTCTGAAATTTCTATGACTAGCAGTCATTCATCCAATACCTCAAAACATTTAAGGTACGAGGGAAAAATAATTCTCTGTGAAAAAGCTAAAATTTTGAATTTGTTTATCCAATTTATTTTTAATATCTTAGCTTGTCATATTTCATGATTTATTATGATATTTATTATTTTTAAATATACTTGAAGTCGTTCTAGCGAATAAAAGAAATTATAATTTGAAGAAATGTCACATTTTAATATTCGCCACGAGAATTGTTCATACCAATGGTTTTTATGAATTTCTCAATTGCTTTTGTGAAAAAATGTTACTCCTGCTTTTATATGAAACACCTACAGCGAGAAACATTTTTTTCTCACTGATAATAGGACTATTTGCTAATTTGTTCATAAACTTTGCGAATAAGAAGTAAAATATTAAGGAACGATTCGTTTTCATTTTATGAGTCTTGTGGCATTCATGTGAAACCTATTAAATTCCACTTGAACAGCTACTGGTGCGTGGAAAATTGTGAAGTACGAAATGACAGTTTCTCCTCACTTCAGGCAAAAAATTAATAATTAACAGATAAAAGAGACAAAGGTTCGGAGCGTCAACATTCAGAACTTATCAAAATTTACTTTTTGAAACAGTATTCAACATCAGATGAATATTGAAGGCTCTGCACATTTTTTAATAAAAAAAGTGCATTTCCTCCTACTTTCCGCTAATTGCGCCGTGCCACTGTATACCGCGCATGCGCGAAGTGCCGCGGTTGTTCCCAAGCCTCCGTGCGAGTCTAAGTGCCTTGGCGCGTATATTTCCAAAGTATTTGGAGAGTGAATGAGACCAAAGAGGAAGTTAAGAAATTACAAAAGAATCGGGGAGAGTGGGAAAAAGAAAAAGAGAAAGTATGGAAAAAGTTGGAAAGTGTGGAGAATCAGCTAAGAGATATGGAAGAAAGCAGGAAGATGGAGAGGATAGCAATAGAGGAGAGGTTGAATAGATTAGAAGCAAGGGCAGAGTAGAGCATGAAGGGGATAAAAACTTTCGAGAAAGTGAATAAAGGTGGGATAGATACGCAGGACGCGCAGAATGATGACAGACATGTACAAAGGAGACTGGCACAGATAGAAAGACAGATGGAAGGAGAACAAAGGAAGAGGAGAAGCGAGAACGTGGTATTCAAGGGGATGTAAATAAAAAGCAGAACAGGAGGGGAAGAGGTGAGGAAAGTGATAAGGGATATTGGGGCAAAAGTAAAGGTAGAAACAGAAAGGAGAATAGGAAGGATTGAGGAAGGCAGGAGAGGCATGTGTTTGGTCACACTGGGAAATGAGGAGGGGCGATTCGGAATAATGGGGAAGAAGAGACTCTTGAAAGGGAGAACGGAGAGAATCGAAAAAGATATAACGTGGCAGGAGAGAAGAAGAAAATGGAGAATAGGCCAGAGTGAATGGGAAGGAAGAAGGGAAGGTAGCAGGGTAATAATTGGGAGGAATAGGATATGGGTAAACGGGGAGATGAGGATCTGCGACGGAGCAAAAGAAGTTTTAAGAGGCTGTCAAAAAAGGCAAGCAGGGGAAAAGGACAGACAACGGCGAGATGTGAGTCAACGGAACGCGGCGGGGTTTACGGAAGGGTGAAAAAAATTGAGACAAGAATAAGAGAAGTGTGGTAAGTGAAAGTGGCATTCTGGAATGTGTCGGGATTAAAAACAAGGACTTAGGTTTCTGGGAGGAATTAAAAAAATGGGACGTAGTAATTCTGAATAAGACATGGGTGGAGGAGAAAGACTAGAAAGGAATAGAGAAAAAACTACCGAAGGGATATGTTTTGAAGATGCAAGAACCAAGAAAGGAACATGAGAAAGGGAGAGGGATGGGTGGCATGGTATCAGGGGTGAGAGAGGGTCTTGGGGTTGAACAGGGAACTGAGGATGATGGAAAAACAAAGGACGGAGTTATGATGAGAAGAAGAAAAGTGGGAGAAGAAAGGGTAGCGGTAGTATGTGTTTACAGGAGAAGAAGAGAAGAGGAGGGATGGAAAGTAATAGGGAGGTGGATTAAAGAAAAAGGAGAGGGGCTGGTATTGATTGGAGGAGACCTCAATGCATGGACTGGAGATCAAGAAGGAGAGTTATGGGATGAAGAGGAGGCGTTCATGAGGAAATCGAAACATAAAGAAACAGATCGTGACGGTAGCGTACTTTTGGACTTGAAAAGAGAAGAAGGGTGGTTCATCGTCAATGGAAATACTAAAGGGGACGAGGATGATGAAATAACATTCATAGGAAAAGGGGAGAACGTGATATACTACATTTCAGCAGAAGAGTAGGTAAGAAAGCTAATGGTAGGAATGGAAGTAGGGAATGAGAAAGGCTATGAGCACTTTCCGGTAGTAGCAAAACTGGAAGGAGGAGGTCACAGACATTCAAAAGGTAAAAGGGAAGAAGAGAAGTAGGAAAAGAAAACATGGGGCGCTGGGGTTGAGAAAAGTTGGGAGAATTCAGAGAAAAAATGAAGAACAAGAATTTGAAAAGTGTAGAAGAGGAAGGGGTAGACGAGATATTAGGAAGAATGAAGGGAGTGATAGAAGAGGTGAAAGAGGTGAAGAGACCAAAATAGGAGGGGGACAGAGAAGGAGAAGGTTGGTGGGATGAGGAATGTAAAAAAGGTAAAGATAGGATAAAGGAGAGTGTGAGAGCGTGGAGAAGAAGAGAGATCAGCAAAAAGGAGCATAATAGGAGAAAACGAGTGTATGGGGGAATGTTGGACGAGAAAAGGCAGAAGGAGAAGGTAAGATATATGCAGGAGGTAGAGCAAGCAGTAAAAGAAGGAAAAGTATAGGAGGTTCTAAATAGGGAAAGAGGAAGAAAAAAAGGGAGTGAATGAGGATATAAAAACGAATGAATGGATGGCGTATTTCAAAGCGCTGTTGGGAGGGGAAGAACGGAAAGTTGAAGAAGAAGAAAAGGAAGTAATAGATAAAAGAGAGGAAGATACAAATGTTATAAGCAGGGAGGAAGTGAACAAGGCAATAGAAAGTCTAAAAAGCAATAAAGCGACAGGAGAGGATGGATTAGAGAATGAAGCTCTGAAGTATGGGGGGGGGGGAGTGTGAGAGAAGGGATGTGGAGAATCTGTACCAAAGTTTGGAGAGGAGAAGGGTGGAATATGAGATCTATGCGGAAGTGCTCAGAAACAGGTTAAAGAGGCAAGCAGAAAAGAAAGGAATTATTCCTCACAACCAGACGGGCTTTAGGAAAGGAATGGGTACAATCGATAACATTTAAGTCCTAAACTATCTGGTGAATAGAAACTTGGGGCGGAAGAGAAGAAAACGTGTAGCCTTCTTTGTAGACTTCAAGGCAGCTTTCGACTCAGTGAACAGGAGAGTGTTGTGGCAAGCAATAGAAGAAAGAGGAATAGATGAGGGGCTGATTGGAAAGAAAAAAGAAATGTTTTTGGAGACAAGATTTAGAGTGAGAATAGAAAAGAGAAAGGAGAGGAATTTTTGACACAAAGAGGACTCAGGCCGAAAAAAGATGAAAACAGAGATCAGGGAAGGGTGTCGATGGAAGGGGATTGGTTTAGAAGAAATTCAAGGAATGATGATGGAGGTGATGTAAATGCAGGAAAAGGAACAGGATGAACGGGGAGATGAAAAAAGACGGGAACGAGACGAGAAATAGCTGATCTAAGGAGAGAGATGGAGGAATTCAGGGAAAATTTAAACCTTGAGAAGCAGAGGAGGCCTAAGGAAAAAGTGGAGGAGTTGGAAAGTAGGTTAGCAGATATGCAAGGCGCATTCCGCAAGTTCGAGGGAAAATAATCAGGGATTAAGGATGCAAATATGGAAAGGTTGAGTAAACTGAAAGAAGAATAGGAAGCAAGGAGAAAGAAAAGGAGAAAAAATATAGTTATATAAGGTATATGATTGAAGGAAAAGGATTTGAAGGAAGGTGTACAAGAAGTGCTAGATAGGATGAATGCGAAGGTACTGGCAGAAGAAGGAAGTGTAATAAGAAGGGATGATGGGAGAAGGGACAACATCGCGCTTGTATAATTAAAGAATCGGGAAGGTCAGAAAGAGTGTTACAGTTAGAAAACAAGAAAGAAGTTAGTACGGGAGGAAACGGAAATGGATGGGATGAGGAATGTTAAGAGAAAAATAAGGAAGTGAGAAAGAAACTGAGATTATCGTCGTTGTCTTCACGGGGGTACTCAGCTTACTCTCGGAACACTGAGGAAACCTTACTGGGTTCTGCGAGGGTGAAGGCTTGCAACGTCCGTGAATCATAATTGCGTTCCATGTGTAAAGAACCAAGCAGCTGTTCCGCAACAATTTATGGCTGACTTACCTTCAATCCGATCTACTCCATCTAGTCGGCCACTTTTGAACACTGGTGTCGACTACGCTGGACCAGTCAAGCTTTTGTAGCATAAAAGACGTGGCTACAAGTCCTTTAAAGGCTACATCTGTATCTTTCTTTGCTGCGCAACTCGAGCAGTACACCTATAGGTAGTTTCAGACTACATGGCGAGTGGCTTATCGCATTGTACCGGAGATTTTCATCACGACGAGGCGTTCGTAAGACCTTAGTCAATGACAATGCCGAAAACTTCATTGAAGCTGACCGTCAACTTCAAAAAATGTTCGCTGAGGCATCTGAAGAGTCCCAAACCATCGCTTCTATTTTATCTTCAGGCGGCATCGATTGGAACTAGGATATACGCATCGCCCTTATTAGCACAACAGTAGCATCGTAAAACGTGTTCGTTGGCCTTCGACATCCTGGTTGGACATGACTGGGTCTGTGGCTCAGGGCTGTTGTTCTGCCACGTCCATATCTTTCTTCTTGTGTCGTAGGATATCTTCCACATAGATGGATAGCCTGTTCCAAAGCTCCCCGCTTTCCAGCATTGTGTCAGTGACGTTGTCCGTCGTGATCTGCCCGACTTCCGTTTCCAGGTGTGTTCTTTTCTTGAACCACCGTTGTCTCTATCAGCTCCGCAGTACACACATTCTGGGATCTGACCTTTTCCGATCTTCTAGAGAAAAGCTTGAAAGTAGCCGTGTCCAGATAGGAATTGTGTAAGGTAATAATTGACCTTTCCATGCTTGCGGCCATATCATGTACTCAGCCGGGCAATCAGCTTTGCGGTCCATCTTCTTTTAGAGTCGCTGTCCAGCGTTGTTGCCAGCGTTCCTGTGTAATAAGTCTCGCCTCTTCTCGAGGGGCTTTTCACTTAGGAATCAACGTCTATTTTCGCTGGGGTTCTCCGAAAATTTCGTACGGAATCGTTCATTGCGAAGTTTACAATAAAATGCGATAAAATGACAAAATCAACATCGTCATAATACGTATCACTTCGTTAAGCAACGAAAATATCGTTCGGATTCGTC